>WMED01011809.1:0-15080 GCA_019650415.1 Pipa parva
ACCAGTAAAATTGCCAGGTTTAAATATATCATCGTTATAATTCATTAAAGTAAATTTTTCAAACCAGAAAAGAGGTGAAAATTCCTCGCTCATAATCATTTAGTTAACTAGAACCTCTTCGATTTATTCCACTCAGTATAATGGTACAACACCATATTAATAAACATATTGTTGACATCACTGTTATTAACAATATTTTCCCACATATACATTTCTATAAATAGAGAATTTAGATCCTTGATTTTTTATTATTACATATATAATTTATATAATTTTATATTGTATTTTGTTTTTACTTAAAGGGATTGTTTGTCTTGGAATTCATTTTTCAGTTTGCAGTTGAGGATTATTGTATTTTAAAGATTATTTGTAATCTATTTTCAATTTTATTTTTTTTTTACATTCTTCAATTAACTTCGATCAACTTTTTGTTCAGAAGCGCATTTGTTTACGTTTAAATGGTCTCCTGGTTGCTAGGGTTTGTCTCACTGAGCATGTGTTTACTCAGGTAGAATTTGGCAGAAACACCACAGCATTTGTAGAGTAATCAACATTGTGCACTTTCATATCATGTTCCAATACAGTGGGAATAAAGCAACACAATATATTATACTATTCCTCTTAAATGGTAAACTGTAGTAGTGTTTTACTTGGAAACTACTAAAGCTGTTAATAATTTAATGATACTAAGGTTCATAATTCCTTTAAACTTAAGGTTCCCCATAACTGTCGCCCCCCTCTAACACTTCTAATACTACTCCACTGGCAAGTTTGACATTTAGATATGTGCTGTTAGGCACCATTGCCATCAGGTTCTCACCTGCATATTGCTAAACTGCTAAACCTTGGTAGGACACAAAAGTACAACAAATTTTTTTATTTAACATTGGTTATTATGCCCAGGGCATTTTATCACATATACCAATAAATAATAATGGGTTCTTTGTCAGGTATTATTAGAGGTAACATCATGGTACCAGTTTGTGGTTGTGGAATCCAGACTTATTAATACAGCTTACCTGGTAATGGTTGAAAGTGAATGAATCTACATTAGCAAACAGAGTCTCAACAAACTGAATATAAAACATCTTTGTTTTTTCAGAGAAGAAAAAATAGTTAGACACGTTTTTAGAGAAAAATTATTCTACACATTTGACAGGTATCTAAAGATATGATATTTGTTGTTTACACCATGAACTTAGTATTCCACATAAGAAACATATCATTCAGACAGAAAGTATACTTAGTACATATACCATTTTTGGAAGAAACATTTTTAAAGTAAACAAAATATGAGTAAAATAGTATTTTTTACTGAAATTATACTTCTGTCTTCAAAAGGGAACTAAAGCTATAAACCACTATATTTACCCCCTCTTTGCCCATCACTGGTTACCTGGTGCCCAAGGAATAAAATTCAAGATACTCATCATGATATATAGCACTTAACAATAGATATTATTGACCTGAACTACCACAGTTGTAACCTCCATTCTGTACAGGAATACCTCCTGTCCTCCTCACTGATCACAACTTCCCACTCATGGCGCCAGGACTTCTGCCATGCTGTGCCTATTCTCTGGAACTCTCTCACATCATCAGACACTCCCAAGGTATCCAAATACAGTATTTAAGCAGTCTTTGAAAGTGTCATAAGTGGTGCTTGTGCTGTTTGTGCTGCTAGGGTCTTGCTGGTGCTTCTGATGCCGGCAAGTGCTGAGCTCATCTTTAGCCTAGCGCTTCTTGATCTCAGTAGCCAATCCCAGCTGTTGATGTCAGTCGTGATGTCAGCAGCAAGAAATTCAAATAGCAAGCAGTGCTTAAATACAGTGCTTGATCATCAGTGTTATTTTATACTATGGATCATATGTGCCTGGCTTTTTAGAAGTACTGCACTTTGTTTAATCTATTTCTAAGTGTTACAGCTCTGTCAAGACAGTGTTAAAAGGATCAGCTCTAAGCATCTTCAGCCAAGAGGTTTTTCAGCATCTGTCTCCAGGAGTGGATCTATGTACTCTGCACTGCTCCAAGAAGGTGCTGTGAGTTATACTTCATTGTGTGCCCAGGGGTGGTGTGAGTGACAGTTTAACTATGCTGCACTAAGTATGATCCTACTATGTTTCAGCTCAGCTGATCCAGGCCTCTTCTAGAGTTCCCACGTGTGTCTCTCCAGCTGCCACTAGTGGGGGTATTAACCTTAGGGCCGCAACCTGGGAGATCCCCTGCTGCAATGGCCATACCCCCCTTTTTTTTTCTCGCATTTACCACCTCTTTATAAACTGAAGTAACTTTTCCATTTTTTCTCTGATCCATCCAATACCAAATAATTTTACAAAATCCAGAAACCAAATTTTACAGTGACTACATTTTGCAAATTGTATACATTGACTTAAGCTTCTTCATGAAAATGCTGTGTACAATATCTTACAGACTGTTGGGCAGAGCTGCGCTGTCCAGGGTTCTGATCTGAACTACTGTAAAAGGGTTACATGGGTAGCCGGGTCATAAGAGCAGGCTACACAGATAGCCTCAATTAAGTAATTCAGGGTTTCAGAGACGTAGACTGGAAGAATGGTGGCTCGGCTATATTTCTTCTAGTCAAATAAAAAAGTGGACATGTGCATCTCTCCTATATATTCTGTATGATAAAGTTATTGCAAAGACAATTTCTAGCATGCCAAATCTGCCAAGCTGTATTATGTGCCAGCTGCAAAACCTCTTAATGAAACAAGCTAAAGTAGACATAGATGATGTTGTACACAAATTATCAGGACCACATCAGTTAAATGCCTGAAAAACTTCATGTACAGCTGCATCCATGCAATAATTTGTTTTGATTCAGAAAAAGATTATGCATCGTGCATATAATAGGGATTTCCCAAAAGTAGCATGCCCTTTAAAATAAATAAAAGAAACAATGAGGAGATTATTATGCAATGATACAAATAAACATTGTAATCAGTGATGGACTGTCATTAATTTACCTATCAGGAAACCTGAAACTTGAGGATCAGTCATCAAATTTTTTTTATCCATTCATTTGTTTATTTGATCTCAAACTTACTATCCCATATTATTCCCTTATTTATATCGATCAAGCTCTGTCAGTGATGGGTCATGTCACTTTGCAGACAAAAATATTAAAGACAGATTTAACCCCAGCACACTCTGATCTCATGATAACCTGGTAGGCCAATCTGACACTGATCATAACTACTGATATAACACACAGACAATAGGATCTGATTAATGGTGTGCTATATGAATAGTATCACATTTTTGTCTTGTAAGCAAAAGCACAGATTGAAAGAAGTAAGAAGGCAGCTTATAATTAAAAGAGAAACAGTATAAAGAGCAAACTGGAGATACTGAGAGGCAATTTCTATCTTAAGGCACAGTCATGTATGACTGGGGTGTTCCTCAGCAGTTTAATTAGAAGTGAGAGGGGTAAATAGGAGTGAGGAATAATGGTAAATAGTTTTACTCACCCCAGTTTGATTTAATTGATTTAATTATTTAGAGAGAGAATGATAGAATATGTAATGTATGTATGTATATATATATATATATATATATATATATATATATATATATATAGGGCTAGATTAGCAAATAATTTCATTTTCTTGTTTGTTTTTTTTTAACTTTAGAGGTAGAAGCAATGATACAGCTAAATGTTTAAAATCAACAGCCTTCAGCCTTGGGGACAGCTTTACCAGATACCACAATAACAATCAAATTCATTACAAATGCAAATATATGCTTAAAGAAGAACTAATGTACCCTAAACACAACTGATTTAAAAGTATAGGATCTGCAAGCCTAAACTGTTATATTACAAAGCAGCAAATTATAAACTTTGGTGTTGTGCTATCTTATAGAACTGCTGGTGTTAGTATTCTCATGACTGCCGTATTCGATCCTTGTTAATATGCTAATGAACCCTGACACATATTGTTTGACTGATTGGGGAATGTCACATGGTACATTAAACTGTCAGGGGCTTGTTCATTAAAGGCCAAATTGTAAAGGTGTGAATTCACATTAAATTGCCACTTCATATTCATGTATTCAGTAAACTTTGTCATATGGTGAATTTGAAGCCAATTCGACAGCTTACAACAGTCATGGTTACAGATCACTTTGCATCACTTTATGTAAATGCACACGCAAAATGTATTAAGGGCGAAAGTTAAATTCCGATCGCACGTGCGGTAAAAATTCTGATCATGCAGTAAAAATTCCGCACATGCGGAAAAATTCCGCATTTAATAAATTTCGCCCAAGTAATTCAACCTATTAATCAAGTATCAAAGTCTGTTGCAGTAGCGAATTCAAAAAGGTGTATTCTGTCGCATTCGTCAATTTTACTCCACCAAATTGATGGCAGAGCTCCTTCTGTCCAACTAACTACGCCACACTACACAAGAGACTGCTACTGACACAGATGCCTCTTTTCTATGGGAAGGAGTAGAGAAGTAGAGCGTAGCAGCCAGAAGTGATGAGAATTGACTTCAACAGTTGAATTCTTACTGATGAATGATGATGAATAAGCCCCTGAATATCAATGAAATATTCACTTGTTGCTGGTCCTCATACATGCTCTGGAAGAAGCCAGAAGCCAAGATACCAGCTTTCTCAGCAGTGTGGTAGATGAAATACAGTAAATACTGCCATGTAAAATTTGCATAGGTTAAATTTATACAGGTAATTTATTAGGAGACTTTAGTTCTTCTTTAATTATGCACCACCATGAATACAAGCATTTGACACAATTTATCTGTTTGAATTTTTCTTTGTCTCAAAAATGGAACACCTATTTTTGGCAACAGTCTTTCATTGGTTTAAAATACTTTACATTTAGAATAACATTGAGATTGTTGGAATAAATAGCCAACTATAAAATGAAACACTTTTTAAAAAACAGCCATATGTAAAGTCAATCATTTCTTTTCCTTTGACAATGTAAGATTTATAAGGTTCATGCATACTTTATTACAGTAAAGATTACCAAGCTTAAAACACATTCAGGAATAAGATGATAACATTTGAATCAGCATAGTACCCTGGCTGTGCTGCATCACATAAGCAACTTTTATACCTCACTACTGGTGAATCAATTAATAACAACTTATTGAGATTTCTAAAGAACCAATGGAATTGGGGAAAAATACTCCAAACCTATTATTTTTACATTTTATTCCTGTGGCTTTGGATAGGATGTACAATAAACATTTAATAATTGATAGATATAATTGTGAGAGAATATATTCATAATAAGCTAAACTAAGAAACCTTTTATAGCACAATCACCTGCAAGATAAAACGGTTATATCTTAAATGAAATGTAAAATACACATTATATAAAGGATAATGCCACCCTTTCTGAAATTTCTAACAATATTGATAATCACAGAGCTATTGTGTGTAACATCTTAATGCAATAGGTCACAGGATGGATATTTCTAAATAGGGCATGACATTCTAAGATGACTTTTAATATCCTTATAAACTACAGAAGGGGGTATGTAATAATTTATAATACACATTGCAGTTTTGGAAAACAAGATAAAATACATTTACACTGTGAAACCTAATTTACCATCTAATAAGTATTACTAGTAAAACAGCTTCTCTCATATCTTTTCTCAGCTCTTGCTTGTGGCATTATTTTACCAGAATGCTTAAGTTTAAGGCTGTAGTATTCTGTATCTGGTTTAGAAAGACTATAATTTCCACAATGCCATGTCACTTCCAAAAAGTTATAAGTGACAGACAGAGAAAACAGTGTGTTCATGTATTCTTTTTCATTTAGAATTATTGGACGTAGTGTTTCCATGTCTCAGAAAGTGTGCGGGTATAACGTTTACATTTCCCATTGTGCAAATGCAAAGTATTTAGTCACAAGATAATCAGGTGGGCATAAACTATAGTTAATTCCATCTTTTGACGTTGTATCACTGAAAATAATTTAGCTGTGATAAAATAATGTTTACTACAAATCCCAAGTCAAGTATCTACGCAGGGGTACAGTGGCAGTTGGAAGAATGCAGCAACAGTTAGTAGAAGTAACTACTGCTGAATATAAAGCATCAACATGTTCCACAATTTACATTTTTTTCATTGAAATAGGAAAGTAGTAAGTTGTAATGGCTAGTTCCCATCTGAAATTCTATACAAATTAGTGATATATTATATTATTATATTATATGCATTTTCACATAACACATCTAAACTTTTCTAAATGTTTTGAAAATGTAATATTGATTGTAGGCCTGGCATTAGGCAATTAACATGATTTAATCACTTGTTACTGGACAAAGATACAATTATGTATCTCCAAAGGGATTTTTCATAAAATAAATATGATTCACTACATTTTAGAGACTGAGATTTTCAAGGTTGAAAGAAAGAAATAATGTTTTATTTCCAATAAATAAAGTGGCTTGCAATTTTCTATACCACTAACTTGTAAAGAAGGCTCAAGTTCTTTATTATAAAAATGCTTTTCTTAGCAATTATATCGTAACATTTACTAAAGCATTTACCTGGCAGAACAGTCTGAATCACTTTAAAACATAAATTCTGGATAATTAAAGTGTAGTGATAAGCATTAATTATACAGAAGTCGATTTAATGAAGTGGTAATTGTAGAAACTATCATGACATTTTCCGCACAATTCCATTTGCCATTTATGTAAATCATAAGTTCAAACAATTATAGTATTATAATATTGTAAAATATATTTAAGAGTCTATCAGGAGAATTCATCAACAGTGGCAATTTTTACAGGGGGTCTAGTAACGCATGCCAACCAATCAGAGGTCAGATTTCATAATTCTAGTTCCTCTATACTGGTGAATGCTAGCAGATAATTGGTTGCCATGAGTTACTAGAGCTCCATAAAGATTTCCCTGTGAATGAATTTTCCTGTATGTGCTTTTAAGTGAAAATTCACTGTTTCTGTCTAAATGTCCAAGTATCTATGGTATAAAACATGTGAAAAACAGAATTCAGGTCTTTATGGACTGTTCATGCTTTCTCTATTCAAAGGGCTCCAAGAAATACAAAGGAAGTCACATCATTTCTGAACTAGTTGTTAAGGCATTCTAAGGGCATGTTCTCTCTCATATCTAATCAAGTATGCCAGTTTGTTCATATTATGTTAAGAAAAGACTAATTTATAGCCTCCAATTAACAAATCTCTTTCCTAACGACATATAAAATGACAATGCAGCTTAGCCAAACAGTGTTCAAATGTATCTGTAGTTCTGCTGAAATATTAATTTAATATATCCTGTTACTAACCCTCAGCTGAACAAAAGGTATCTATCTGCAGATTGTTCCATCTAAATCATGTAGAGCTCTGTAAATAACACTTCCTTTACTGGAGTTCTACATTATCTTGCAAACTCTCACTGTCATTGAATACCACATATGGATAAATCAGTTTCTGGCTCTTGTCAGTAGAGGACAAGCTCTTTAAGCCAGTGTATGACTTGCCACAGAAGAGGATCTTTTCAAGAAGCTTATTTAAGTCATAGAGACTAATTAAGCTTCTGGAGAGACTTAAGGCATTGTGTCCTGCAGTATATATTTATTTTCAAAAATATTCCTATGAAAAATAATGTAACATGATTATAAAATAATATTTTACATATCTTCCTTGAAATGAGGCTAGACCTGTTAATGATATTTACTGACCACATATCAGGGGCAGGATTGTTTCCTGAGTGTCAAGGGGGTTATTCACAAAGGTAAGAATTAGACTGTCGAATTCTCAAACATTGGATTCCCATAGCAAATCTGCAACCACAACAATTTTCCAATTGTAAAGTCGTGACCATGTCAATTTTTAAAGTTGCGACTGCAACAATTTTCCATAGTAAAGTCGCGACTTTGACAATATTCTCCTTATAATTGCGACTGTCTTTAGCTGGCGAATTCACATTTATACACAACAATTCAGACTTTAGTGATTAACCCCCTCAATCTTTTATATGTGGACTACACTGTTAAAGGAGTTACAGTAAATCAAAATGCAGAACTTTCTTAGAGGAAAGTTGCTCTGAGTAAAGGACTTTTGCTATCAGTGGCTGATACTAAATCTGGAGATTGATGTATTTTTTTTCACCTGCAGCAATGGCAAAAAGCCAGTCAGTGCATTTCCCCTGTGCCCTCATCCACTTACTTGCACATCTATTGATAAACACTTGCAGTTTTGTCAGCAGATTTTTTACATGAAAAAATATAACCATGGTCTTTTCGAGTTTATCCTGCGAGACCTCCATTTGATCCCGCGAGATTATTGCTTGAGTCTTTCTACTGAATTTTTTGATGGAAAGGTGGCAATACTTTATTCAGAGAGGCACAGATCCCTTATGTGATGATGTATCCTGCCAAACTGGGTATCCAGCATACTTCTTCACCTCATCAACAGAGGCGGACAGATGCCTGGATGACCAAAGAGTCACCAGAAGCAGAACACCCCCATCACCACAACCTGGACCTTCCCAAGAAACATGAAGAACTGTTTCCCAAGAACATAACACCAAAGGATAAATAAGTTGACTTTGAATTGTGTCTGTAAAATGTATTTTATGAATACTGCATATATTTACTAACAAAATGACAGTAGTGTTTATGAAGGTTAAACATTTATAGGTTTATTTAAAATACCGTATATACTCGTGTATAAGTCGAGAAATTTAGGTTAAAAAAATCATTTAAAATAGTATACTCGACTTATACACGAGTAATACTAGGTTTGAAAGCAAGGGGGCGCTGAGAAAAGTTGAGGGAATCCAGAGTGCACAGTGAGTAGTGGGAATAAAGGTTCCCCAGCAGCAGCCAGCATGCATTCCAGCACAGAGCCACACATCCGGTAACACAGTGAGAGGAGGTGGAAGGGGCTTCCTTGTGCAGGTGGGGAAACAGTGTTCGTGACAGAGGGAGAGACAGGAGCAGGGAGCTGTGCACAGTGAGTAGTGGGAATAAAGGCAGAGCCCACTCTGACCCTAGGCGCCCCCCTCCCCCGGCACCCCATCCCCCGTGACGACGGCAAGAGAGAGATAGGTAGTTAGAGAGGCATTGAGGGTCCAGAGTAGCTTTTTTGAGGCTGGGTTTGACACAGGCCTGTTTGAATAAAGAAGGAGAGATGATACCAGAGGACAGTGAAGAGCTGACAGGTATATTAGGGCTGGTACAAGGGCATAAGAGTAGTGTTTTAGTAGAAAAGAAGTAATGGGGTCAAGCAAGCATGTTGTGACAGGAGAGGAAGAGAGAAACCTCAGACTGGTTAACAGGAAGAAAGGAATTCAGGGGAGATTTAGGTAGAAGTTACTCAGTGTTATCTGGAGAAATAGTTATCGGTTTGTGGATACTATCTACCATGCATTGAAGAATATTACAATGTCTTGGGGGGAGTGAAAAGAAGTTAGTGTATTTGGGGGGTATAGAATGGTGTTGAATATGGTGAATAAGAGATGGGGGTTTGTTTTGGTTTATGAGAGTATTGTAATAGGAATGTTTGGTTAGGGAGAGAGAGAGGAGTTCAGACAGGAAAGCAGAAACTTGTAATGCAGCACGTGAATGAGATTTCCACCACAAATGTTCTGTACTACGCATGCAGGATCTAATAAATCTGGCTTCAGCATTAAGGTAAGGGTGAGGATTGTAGATATGCATAGGTTGAGGTCACAGGGGGGCAAATTAATCAATAACAGTAGATAGGATAGAGTTATAGGAAGGAGCAAGAGCATCAGGTTTAGAGGAGGGGACAAATGTGAAGGGGATTGAGCAGAGGGCAGAGGCAAGTGTCTGCTGCTCAACAGCATGTGTGTTGTGACTAAAAGCTTTAGCAGTTAGTGGATGTGGAATAGGAGAGTGGGAGATAGAAAAGATTCAAGTTGGTGATCAAAATATACCTCCCTTCCCTTTTTTGAAACTTGTCTGGAAAAAACTAAGGAGTAGCACCTGTTACTAGACTAACACTAACTGGGAAACATCTGAAATACCCCCTCATTGGGATGAAGCTACCTCTAAGTTATATAATTTTTTGATTAACCAAAGAGACAGGCTTATATAGTTTAAATGTATGCATTGTCTGTACATTACTGCTATATCATTATACAAAATGGGCAAAAACCAATCCCATTAGGAACTTACTTGCATTGTATAACATGGGAATGTCAAACATAAATCATTATTAGAAGAACATACTATATCATATATACCAAAAAACAAATGTTATGTAATGTCTGCAAAGTTTGCATTATTGGGAATAATAGATGATATAATCTCAGGCAGATATATTGGAATTTTAGTATGCTCGCTATTGTACTATGCCAGAAAAGCACTGGTGATTGACTGGATGGGCCCTCTTCCTCCAACAGTGGAAAACTGGGTTAAGCTTATTACTAGCAATTTACCTTGCATTAATATTACATATGAAGCTAGAGGCTCCACAAAGAAAAATGGGTAGAGCAAATGACCCTAACTAACTAGCAAAAACTGGATGTGTATCCTTAAATCCCCCTCTCACTCTCCACCCCTCTATCTCCGCCTCTGACCCCCTCAACCTTCCCCTATGATAGGTTGAACTTAAGGTTCAATTCAATAATCAGCACTACTGCAAAATAAATAATTGTCAATTCTTTATTATGTATCTTCAACTGTACAATCACTATGACATCATTTGAACTATTGTCAATTGTAACCTGTTATTTTAAAAAAGGAAAACATGAATTCAATGCAACAATCAATACTAATGTAATCAATGTCATTATAAAATGCTTTAATATGTACCTCCAATTGCACTCTGATTATGACATCATCTGTTTTATTTTTTAACTGTAACCTGTTATTTTTAAAAAGAATAAACTTAACTATAAAAAAAGTTTCATAAATAGAGAAAAATCCAGAGGTATGTTCTTTTATCTTCCCCACATGATTCTAGAGGCTTGGAGGAGGGACACAGGGGCCCCAATGGCCACTACCATTTTGGCTAAACCGCACAACATATGTACTGTATATACAGTATAGTATATCCTATAGCAGGATGCAGAAAGTGCCCTAGATTTCTATATCATTATTATGATTTAATCATGTTCTGTTAATTGTGATTGTACATTCTAACATCTGTGACTAAACCATTTTATTTCAGTAGCCAGTAATAGTTTTGCAACTCTATTCAAGTAGTTGTTAAGCTCTGGCACTGAGATGCACAATATTTTCAGTTCTCTAACAAAGAAAATGTCCTTTTTACAAGCAAGGTCTCAGCCTAATTGCACAGGTCTGCTGGTTTTTGTATTCATTTTCATCTAAACAGATAATAAAAAACTGTCATTATCATGAGAACAATATGATGATATTGCACAACTAAATAAATGCATTTCCTGTTCCTACAAAGATAAGTCAGGCACCTGACCCAAGATAAGTTGAAATAAGGCTTTGAGGAGAAACTCCTGCTGTGAACAGGCTAATGTAATGTCAAAATGTTACATTTTTATGCTGACAGATAACACCCATATTAACATTTTATAAGTAATAGGGAGCTAGGAACCATGATCATAAAGGAATGAAGTCACTACTTTTTATTTCAACATTCTTTTTCTTTATGGTTGAGTTATTACTCCATTATTTCAGAAAAATGTCACTCATAAAACATCTATACGCAAGCGATCCATGCAAAATTACATTGCGAATGTTAGCAATAATTTCTGTTTGTAATATCACTGGAGATAAAATGCAAATGAAATGGTTTATAAGCTCAGCGTCAGGGATGAAAGGAATGAATAATCTTTGAAACCACTCACCTTGAAGCGGTTGATCAAATCGTAGCGTGTGAGCAATTCATAAAAGATGAATTTAAGTGCATGGTCACCACTAGCATCATTTAGTGCAAATACATCAAAGGACCACTTATCAACGTTCTGCAAAAAAGCAACACAATTATTACTACTGCATATGCATCAGTTGTAACATAAGAATGAAATGTAATAAAATGTGCATATATTAAGCAAATATGCATTTATATTAAAAATATAACAAATAGCCCACTTAGAATATATAAAAAAAGGAATATTCAGAGTGTGAATCCTTCAAGAGGCCATTTGTTGAAAAAATCAAGGAAGTATTAGTACATTATGAACATTACATGGTGATTATTATATCCCTTCAATACTGCATACGTCATAATGAAACCTTTTTGGTAGTATTTTAAAGCAATAATTGAAAAATGATTTAAATTCTATACCAATTGTACCTTTTCTAAAGTGTAATCTATTTGTAAATGCATTTACAAGTAAGTAGCAGCCTGTAACTAAATATTGTTTTAGGAAATTTAAAAAAAAATGTATATTTGTTTCAAATATTTGCTGTTTCAGACTATCAAACTGGTGCACAAATTGACCCAGAAGAAATTATTTTAGGGTGCATTTACACTTGGATGGAAATACTTTATGATCTTATTTTATTATTGTACTGTAATCCTGAACCTGATAGTAGTCTGTAGTAGTCTGAACTTACTATTCATTTAAGAATTCCAGAATCTCTTTATTTTATTATTTTTAATATGTACCTCACTGGCCATAAATTGTAAGAGTGATTTAAATGTGCTAAGGGCCGTTCATATGAGTTTCATAGTGGATTCTACATGAGGACAGTAAAATAAAACAAGACCATTTATTAACAGCTGATATATATATCAGTTTACATAATTCTGTTTATATTCAGTGAAGACAAAATTATAGTGGAGGCCCCATGGGAGACTGGAAAGGTAAAAGACCCACAGCATTTAAAGCAGCCTTGAGAATTAGGGGGGAATTCACCATAGTGCGAAGTGAGGTCCGGATCCTTCGGCTCACTTCGCACTGACTGATATGCGCTCGCTGATGTCCTGCAGGGGACATCAGCGAGTGCATATCAGTCAGTCCGAAGTGAGGCGAACACTCTGCACCTCTCTTCAGACTATGCTGAATTACCCCCTTAGACTCTCCAAGTGTGATAGTGCCCCAGTCAGACTGGTTTGAATAGCTTGAAAATTTAGAAGTAATGTTAGTAAGATGTGTCCCACAGTGGTAAGCTTTCTGCCCACCAGTATTGTTAGTGGAGGGCACAAGAGTTGAAAGGGGAGTGTCTTGCATTCATAGGTTGGTAAAGCTTGGAGCAGAGTTGAAAAAAAAATGTACTGAGAGTAGAAACTTCCACATAATACATGCTATTTATTTGTGTTTCATATGTATTGCATGTTGCATAATTAAAGGCAACTGAGCCATTTCGTAGATGTGTAAAATGATATACAGTATATTACACATGTTTTGTACTATTGAGCTAAATCCCAACAGTATTTTTTGACAAAACTGGATATGAAAATTATAAGTATCAATGGTTGTGTTTATGTAGCAGCAGAACACACCAGGGAGATATATTTAATCTTCATATATTTTTTATTTTAACTTTATTTCATTATGTATATTTCCAATATAAGCTTGGATTATATTGCTTGTGATATTTATCTATATCTTCAGTGTGTATTATTATTGTTTCATTGATTCATTCACTCACTCATACTGTCATTCACTTATTCATTCATTCATTTCTCCAGTTGTTCAGATCTTTATAAATGGGCACACTTTTGCTTTTATCCTTTTTTATGAAACTTGCCATTTTATATGCATTAACTTTTGAATGATGATTACTTTCCATATGTTTAACTTTTATTTCCAAATCCTGCAAAATGTGTGTATGCTGTTTTCCCCACTGCTTTCTCCTTCCCCTGTGTTGGTGCTGATTATTGCACTGCCATGGAATGCATTTGCGCTCCACCTACTGGATGTTAAGATGGGAATTGACATCATAGCGTTAGTCACTCATGTCTGAAACACATACTCATATCAGCGTTCCATAAAGAGAAAGTACAGTGCAGAAAGGCAGGTTCACACCATTTTTAAAGTCTGCCTTTTCTCTTACTCAAAAATTTATACTGTCTTCTCCTGAGGAAGCTGAACACTGTGGATTACGGCGAAATGTGTTGAGATTTTCACTCCAACTTTACTACATGCTTTTTTTCACCAGATATGTTTGTATCTGTTTTTTTTCTACTGTTTCTTTTTATTAAACTGAACAAACGTTTTTGCACTATATGTGTGTTCTGCTTAATATTTAGCTATAGGGATTTTGCATATCAGCTCTGCATGTTGAATTACCAATATCGTCGTACCCTGTCTTTTATGGATCCCTAAGTGTGAATAAGCTTTATTTACAACACAAGTTTAAAGAGTGTTTCTGGTGAGCCTCCCTTTCTACAGGGGTTTATGTTTTTTACACCTATAGCACTACTGGGTGTTTTGTATACCACTTCAAAAAAAAAAACTTCCTCACACACTCACATTGTGTGTTGGTTACTTTTTGGTTTCCTCTTTCTATCTTTTGGATTCACTGATAAGGTGCTAATGTCCTTTTCTGTGCGCTTTCCTCCAGATTTCGTCATGCCATTCCAAATTAAGTTGATGGTAACAATGTTTATGAGGAGCAGCACTCCAAGCATCTTTAAAATTGGAACTTTTCCCGTATGCAATTTATAGCATATTGTTCATTTCCTTTATTTGTGTATTTTTGCATTTTATGAATTTTTAAGTGTATCTTATAACGCTTCTTCTTTCTCACCATTGATCTAAGAGTGTTTTGTCTGTATATTAAGGGGATAATTCACGACTATGCGAAGTGAGCTCCGAATCCTTTGGCTCACTTCGAACATGGTATTATGCGCTCGCTGATGTCCTGCACGTGGACATCAGCGATCGCTTTAAAGGGATTCCAGTCTCGGCGAGGCAACTCTTTTGGTCTTGCCGAGACTGGAATCCCTTTAAAGCGCTCACCGATGTCCGCGTGCAGGACATCAGCGAGCGCATAACACCATGTGCGAAGTGAGCCGAAGGATTCAGAGCTCACTTTGCACAATCGTGAATTCCTCTCTTCTAGGGGGTTATTCACTAAAGTCCGAATTATTGCGTATAGATGCAAATTCACCAGATAAAGACAGTCGCAATAGGCTGCTACTGTCACAGTCGCGTCTTTA
>WMED01011810.1:4427-15080 GCA_019650415.1 Pipa parva
CTCACTGGAACAAATATGAGTAGTTGGCAAGTTGTATCCGCTTGGAAGAAATCCTAGTTCTTAGCTTTGAGAAGTCTATACATTATTGAAGAAATATTTATGTGTTGCGAACTTTCACTGTGGTCAATAGAAGTGTCTTTCTGTGTCGTTAAGAAATCATCACTTGCATCCTGGCAGTTTTCCATACAGCAAACCCCAAAGATGAAGCATTATTGGCTTTATATATAAATATTGGAGGGTTAAATAGTCTGGCCTCTTCTAAACTGCTTTCCAAAAAAGAGTTGACAGTGTTTTGCTGTGTGTATAATAGCAGAATGTAGAAAAATTCTGTTCAGAATGAAAAAAATACTGGGGTAAGATCCTGTAAAGGGGCCGGGTAGGGGGGTATAATAACTCTCGACACCCTAGGTCGTGGCCTTTTTGTCTTCCTCCCTCCTCTATCCACCCTGGTTACAGAAAAATTGATATATATAATATATCATATTTTTTTTTATCGTTTGTTGTTTTGTTTTTTTTTGCCTTCTTTAAGCTGCCGAAATCCTATCATTCCAGCTGGTCCAGTCATTTTGCCACACTTAGATGCCTTTTTTTGCTTCAAAAAAAGGCAGTAGATCTTGGAACCGCATTGAAAACTGGGCAAAGCGTGTGCCAATTTCAGCAGATCAATATGTACTGTTATCGATCTTTACCAATATTGATTATTTTATTTTATTTTGGTTCAATGAAATCAAAAAGTTCAGTCAATAGAAAAATCACATCTGCAGTTGGAAAGTGATCATTCAGCCCAAACTGATGAGCTGCTCTGAAGCTTGGGAGGAGAGTTCATGCTAGTGCACAGGTAGACACACTTACTGCTCATTTTCTTAAGACCCTGAGGGGAAGGGAGCTCCAGGGCCAGCGCCGCCTCCTCCCCCCTCCCCCTCCAGCAGCATAGGCAGTGCAGTACACTCCAGCCTACCTCTTCAGTCCAGCCCAGGAGCAGTAAATTAGCCCTGTGACTGACTATCAGGCTGCTGCTTCGGGTTTGACATAACTTGTGAGAAGATGATAAAGGGAAATCCTTTGAAAAAGACACATCTTCTCTAATAGACACACATTACTAATATGAAGCACATCCAATAACAGCAGTCGGAAATCGTGGCTCTTTGGCCACAGTTGTGCGGCTCCGAGTTAGTTGCCCGCCCACCTGCCCATGACCTTTGACATCTCTTTTGATGGGACGTCAGAAGATCATGTGATCAGGACTGTATACTGTCCTCCCCCTTTGCGGCTCCAGGAGCAATTTGCAACGGTGGAGGAGGGAGAGAAATGGCTCCCTCCTCTGAAGATTGCTGACCCCTGTCACATAACAAACAGAAACACAATAACAACCAAAATTAATTCTAGGAAAAGCTTCCCTTAAAACCGGATGTTCATCTTGCATTTAAAAGCAAGTTCCCTTCATCAAGTTATATTTCCAATGTGTTTCATTCATATTTTTCTTACCTTTTCAAAAAATTGTGTGAATAAAATACATATATACATTCAAAAAAAAAAAAAAAAAAAAATAACAATTGTTGTGAATTAAACAGTTCAGAGCAAGAAATAACACAAATCTCCAAAGAAGGACGATGTTTAAATTCAATAACAGAAAAAAGTTTGTGGTGTAATAGCTTCTGTTTCTATCTATAAAATTCACATTATACATACTCGAGTAGAATATGGTAATGGTCCTGGGCTTCATAGACTGTGAGGCATGAAAAAAATAAAGGTTATTATCTACAATTTATTGTTGCGCTAACTGTTTTGCAAGAGAATGTAACAGGTGTACACCTGTTGTTTAATGATCCACAACCCCTTTAAATAACTAGATTCAGAACAAGAAGCGCAAGAAATTAGATTAGGGGTCAAACTAAGCTAGACTCTTAAAAGCGGAGAACATAGAATGAACACTCTATTAATTTTCCACATGCTTGATTTTTTTTTTTCCCCCTGATATTGTTGTTAAAATGCTGGTTTACCTGAAATGAGCCTTCAAAGACTGTTTTAATAAAACTCTGTACTTTGTGAAGCATTTATGCAGTGCCCGCTCGGATGAAAACAGAACCATTAGTGTTGTGTCGAGGTTATGGATAAATGTTTTAAGTGTCTCTTTTTTCAAAAAGCTGATTTGTCTTACACTGAAACATGAACTGTTTATAGTGAAAGTGCTCAGTGCAAAAAAAGAGTACATTGAATTATTTTGAATACTCTTCATATACAATCTGTCTTCTTGCATGTCAATGAATTCTGTTGCATTCATGTTGAGTGGTTTAAATCATGAATTACTAATCCAGTTAATAAAATTCACCCAAAGGAAATCTGTTTCTAATCTGTTTTACCTTGGATAAATGACAATTTGAATGTGTTATGCTTGTAACAAATAATTTACTCCATCACTTGAGTGTTCTGGACAGTGGGAGTTATCAAAGTGGAATTTGACACAACTGATCTGGATTTTACAAAATGTTACCAGTAGTTTTGTTTTTTTTTCTGTAAAACGATAGTTATCTTAACTCGTGCAGAAATAATTCTAATACGCAATGTTAAATATCAAATCTCCTACATCCAACTTTTTTAGGAATTCTTCATTTTTCTGCTGCCACGTTATCATGGACCACTTGGTAAGCGCTTTAAACTTGTCCGAAACCTTCTGTAGCTTGTTGCATCGCTTTCATGCCACGGTCTCTGCCAGTCCTGGTAGCTACTCATTTCTTGCCTCCCCAATTTCTACTGAGGAACACTGCTTTCCTGCAACCTCCTTATCCTCCTGCCAGCAATCCTCAAGATGGCCACATCTTACAACATTATTCTCTTACTTTTTGCCTTGTGTGCTTGCTCTAAACCAATCTCCCATTGGTTTCCACTGTGGCCTCTTTCCAACATCATCCACATTGAAATTGCTAATGTCTTCTGTGACACTCAACCTCTTTCAGCCTGCACCAGAATGGGTAAGTCTACAAGTTCTCCTCTCTGATCCTTTCTTTCTCTGACTATTGCAATAGCACTTTTCACAGGCAAATTAGTTGTTTTATGATCAAGGCTGCTACAAGTATTCCCAAAATAAATGAAGCTTTGCAGGGGGTCAGGACTTTAACATCTCCATTCACTCTTGATGTGAGACAGTCAGGCAGCAGTAGACAGAAGGGTAGTTGTGGGTGGAAGCTTGGGAGCAGTTACAGAGGAGGTGGTAATAGAGTGACTATGTTTATCCTGGATCTTGGCACCCAGGTCACCTGCTCCGCCTACCCCCAAAAATGTGGCCAATTAGCTTTATTGTACTTTAATAAACATCTCCCACTGTGTTTATTGACAATGACAGCTCTGCTTCATCCTTTTTAATTACTTTAGAAAAACTACATTTTTATCTGCTGCTTTGTTGTTCAATTTAAAAATTTTCATCTATAACTTTATACAAGGCAAGGACATTCTTGTTAATGCGCCTATTTTAGGTAAAACTGCTTCTCTGTTGGTATGGCAACTGCTTGTGACCTTGTTCACTATATATGTTGACAGTATCAGTAGAAATGGTATGAATTACACTAGCTAAGATGGTCATGCTATCTGTAATTTTTTTCTAACCAAAAAGCAAATTCTCTTGGGACTATTTACCAGGGTTTCAGAGATTTTTTTTAATGAAAAGAACAATTTAATCACCCAGTATAATGATAGGATTTTAAGTAGTAACTATATACTTACAGTATAGTTGTTGCTCAATTAAAGGAGACCTAAAGCAATAAAATAAAAAACAAGTGTTAAAACACTTACGGTACCTTATACCGAGCTGGTTGATTACAGTCACAGCATGAGCTATGCTGTAATTAGCCGGCTCCTGATACTTCCCCCAATGCTTCCTGTTCAGCGCTGACTGACACAGAAGCCAGCGCACAGCTCCTTCTTTTTCTTCTCCTTCCCGGCCTCATACATCATCACACTCATTGCGGGGAGCATTCTCATTGGCCCCCACAATGAATGTGATGATGTTTAAGCCCTAAAACACCTGAGGTGAAACAAGGTGGGAGGAGCTTCACTCTGGCTTCTCGGTTAGCCAGTGCTGTGAAGGAAGCATCGGGTGCAGAAAATCAATAACCGCTCAATCCCCCTTAATTTTGTTCAATGTGAACTCACGGGTGCCCTGGAGAAAATGGCGTCTTGTAAAGCAATAACAAACTTGAATGATCCTCCGGCACTCCAAAGTAGTAAAAAACAGTGTAGCTTTATTGGTACCACATAGGTACAACGTTAAAAATCTATTAAAAACATAGAAATCAAACGCCTAGGGTGTGAAACGCGTAGGCGTTTGATTTCTATGTTTTTAATAGATTTTTAACGTTGTACCTATGTGGTACCAATAAAGCTACACTGTTTTTTACTACTTTGGAGTGCCGGAGGATCATTCAAGTTTGTTATTGCTTTATAAGGAAGCATCGGGTGCCAGCTAATTACAGCACAGCTCATGCTGTGACTGTAATCTATCAGCTCAGTATAAGGTAAGTATTTTAACTGTTCTTCTTCTTTTTTATTTTTTTACTTTAGTTCTCCTTTTAATAAAAAATGTGAGACCTGATTTGTTACCCTTAAAAGCAAATTACAGAATGCAAATGGCAAAAGATTTCTGAACCCTGGGGTCCAAGCTCAGTAACAATATCAATTTACTTGTTTTTTCTGTGCCCTTTGAGCGTGATATTTCAACTACCACTTCTAATGAAAACGTTCTTTTACTGCCTTTCATTAGTTATACATGTATCCTGAGAAGTACAGTAATATTACAAATGAATACAAATTTGCGCTTTTACTGCCACCTTACCATTTCTCTCCAAGAGTTAGGAACATTTTATTGTGTCTAATGTTTCTATATTTCCAAAAAAAGGTAATGAGTTATTTTTATTCTCTATTTAATTTCCATGCTATTAATTGTGAGTTGGTAGTATTCTGCCATTACCTGCAACTTGCCAAAACTTCATCCAGAGAGAAAACTTTAAAAAAAAAAAAATTTCATTTAATTCAAAGAAATGCTGCAAAAAAAATTCTCCTTATTTTAAGAGTAATCCTTTTATACGTGCAGTAGGAATTCTGCCGTCTGGAATATTAGGAGGTAAGAGCAGGAAAGCTAAACGCAAAAATGAATAATATAATTTTTGTGGGATAATATTAACAAGCTTTAGTTTCCCTTTATTCCTTAGGCCACTTGAACATTGGCATTTTTAATTGGACCATGTAGCCAATCACATCATTGCAATGTGTCTGTTCTCTTCAACTCCTCCTAATGGTTAAAGTGGACCTGCCAGTTTCACTTAGACTCCTTTTTAGGCTTTTAGGAAGCAGGGAGTTGTCTTAGCACAGCGGTTCTCAACCTATGGATCGCGACCCCGGCGGGGATCAAGAGGCCATCCCACTGGGGTCGAGAACCGCGCCGACACCCGGAAGTGCCCGCAGGAACCCTTCTTATAAGGGTTCCTCCGGGGTGACGTCAGCCAAAAATGTCACCGCATGACGTGATGACGTTATGACGTTTCGGCCGAACGTCACCACATGACGCGCGTACATGATGACATTTCGGCCAAAACGTCATCATGCGCGGCGCGGTGACGTCAGCGCTGGGGGTCGCCGCCCCGAAAAGGTTGAGAACCGCTGTCTTAGCAGAAGGTTTCTAGCATTCAGCCAAGACTGCAGTAAAGAAAGCAAATCCCCTGCTTCTTTTCTGCTCCAATGCTCAACTTGAATCAAAAGTTGGGTAGGGAGGAGCTAAATGATTATTGACACTACAGTTCCTCCAATCAGATTCCTGCTAGATCATGATTTAAGGGATTTGATTGGAGAAACTGTAACGTCAGTCATCCTTTTAGCCTCGCCCAACCCAACTTGAGATTCAAATTGGGCATCAGAACAGAAGCTGACAGGTCCACTTTAAATTCACATAATATGTAAAGGAATCTATGTTGCTATTTGAGGAAACAATTGTTAGCACAGCACAGAAGTCTACAATGTTTTAGGGTAGTCTGCTGTACAGTATCTAGGTTCTGTGTCTTCTGGGAGTTGGGCATTGTATTTGAGGATAACTGATAGGAAAAGATCATTGTATCTGTTTATGATACACTTGCATTTGTCGCTGTCTATATTTGATAATTGGTGTATTTGGGAATGTTTATCTGGTATTGGGAATATTATCTAGGAATATCAAATACTTATTTATCATTGTATTTGATGTTAGTTGGGCATTTGCCACTGTATCTGGTTATGTCTGATGGATATTGCATATGGGAATGTCGTAAAGACATTGGTTTCTCTCTAGGTATGTCTGCTGAGCACTGTACACCGTCAGACCATCAGGAGGTGTCTGAAGGGCAGTCTTTACTAGACAAGTTTACTGGACACTGTATCTTAATATGGCTAATGTGCATTGTGCACTTCATCTAAAAATGTCTGATGGGCAGCATGAGCTTATGTGGTATCCTGCAGGTTTTTGAAATAATTGTGCTGTGTATTTTTGTATGTATATTTTTATTTATATAGCACCACTAGTTTACACAGCGCTGTACATTCTAACAATACAGTTATAATACAAACAATGGAAAGTGCTTAACAAAGAACAAGAGAAGTAAATTACAAACATATAATAAAGAACATACAACACTCTTAAGTGCCAGGCCATGATTGAAACAAGAGGATGGAGGTTGCTGGCCCATAGAGCTTACAGTCTACTGTATTTTTCACTCTATAAGACGCATCTGACCATAAGACGCACCTAGGATTTTAAGGAGGAAAATAAGAAAAATGGTGTGCTAAAATATTTAATAAAATACACCATCCCTCCCCTGCCTGCCAGCTCTCCTGCCCTCCCTGCCTTGCCTGTCCTACTACCCTCCCTCCCCTGCTTGCATGCCTGCAATCACTCCCCTGCCTGCCCCCCGCCCCTTGCCGGTTCTCCTGCTCTCCCATCTGCTTCCCTTCTGACCTTCCACCAGCTTACCAGTGAGATGCCTCCTATCAGCGCTTCTCCAGACTAGGTTGAGCATGATGGTGTCCCTTGGCTCCTTCATCTCTTGTCAGCTCTATTCGCCATGGATTCAGTCGCTCCTAGTGCAGCTGCTCAACCTAGCTCAGTCTGGAGAAGCATTGACAGGAGGAAGTGCAGTACTACAAATTTTCTTCAGCTGCTGTGGGGGCTGGGGTGGGGGCAGTGTACAGGCTCCCCTGCCAGCGCCCTGCAGCAGCTGAAGAAAAGGAACATTCGCTCCATAAGAAGCACAGGCATTTTTTCCCCAACTTTTGGGAGGGAAAAAGTGCATCCTATGGAGTGAAAAATATGGTAAATTGGGGGAAGATTTGTATTAAGGGATAGGTGGAGTGATAACTGCAGTAACATAAAGTGGCAGATCATTAGCCTATAGGTGTCAATTAAAAAGAAAAAAAGGCTGTTTTTGTTTCCTATCACAAATGGTGTTGTATTCCTAAATAAACTACTGGAAATATCTGCAGGTCCTTGTTTCCTGCATACTTCCTACCATGAGATTAACTGCCGTCATATTGAATTATTATAAATGTTAAAGGAGACCTAAAGTGGAAAAATAAAAAAACTGTTAAAATACTTACATTATACAGAGCTGATTGATTATAGTCACAGCATGAGCTGTGCAGTAACTAGCCGGCTCCTGATGCTTCCCCCGACACTTCCTGCACAGTGCGCTGGCTGACACAGAAGTCAGCATGCAGCTCCTTCTTCTCCTTCCCCAGCCTCATACATCATCACGCTCATTGCGGGGAGCATTCTCATTGGCCCCCGCAATGAACGTGATGATGTTTAAGCCCTGAAACACCTGAGGTGTAACAGGGTGGGAGGAGCTTCACACTGGCTTCTCAGTCAGTCAGCGCTGTGAAGAAGCATCGGGAGCCGGGAAATTACAGTGTGTTGTCCCAGCTAAGTCTTCCGACAGGGATCCATTTAATTTAAGTTGTATTTAATGTTTTATCTGTTGCATTTCATGCTTATTATGCTTTTCTGCCACCTAGTGGCCATTGTTATGTTTGTTTAGATAAGCTATTAATAAGTATATCCCATATACCTTTGTTTTTCCCACAATCCCTCCTGTTCTGTGAGGTCAAATCCCTTTATGTAGTATTTTCCTGTTCAGCAGACATGTTACACAGAGCTGGAGACAAGAATTTGCTTTGACCTCTATAGCGGATTCCTGCCGCTCTATAGAGGATTCCTGCCGCTCTATAGCGGATTCCTGCAGGCTGTACATCATTCCAATCAACTTTATTTCATTGCCAAGGAAGCTGTATAAGTCATTGCTGAAGGTACATTTAATAAACCATCTAAAGCATATCCACTGCTTCCAACTCACTGGGGTTCCACATGCAGCTGGTGAAGCTAGGGGAATGAGTATAGTGAGTTCACTATCTTCCATTGCTTGTACAGAGATTGCTGCTCACACTCATCAGAGACTTCTCTAACGTACATCGGTGGCAGAATATACAGCACAGCTCATGCTGTGACTGTAATCAACTGGTTCTGTATAAGGTAAGTATTTTAACTGTTGGTTTTTATTTTTCGCTTTAGTTCTCCTTTAAACAATACATCAGAAACAGTTTTAAAATAAGTAATAACTTTCATGTTTTTTATTTTACTTTTACTCAAATAAAGTTTGTGAAATGCAATTTAACCATATATAGTGGTGTGCATAGTCTGTGGCTGTGAAGTGGTTAAGCAGATAGATGTTAAAGGAGAACATTAATTGTCTACATCTGTTGATTTCGGCATGCCAACACTGATAAACAATTAGATTAATCAGTATCCCCGGGGAACCTGACTCTTATTTATCCATGTATTGATCTTATGATCCTAAAAAGCTGCGCTGTTAGAGCAATGGAATGCGAACATATTTTGAATGTAGCAAAGGCATCTGATTTGTGTGACCTTCTACAGAGGTTACGGGTGTTTTTTTCATTAAGAATATCATATTTTGTTGCCTACACTAAAAACAGCTAAGGCATGGATGTATGTATTATATGAATTAAAATATAGTCATATCATGCCATTTTAGAATGAAGGGGTGTATTTTCTTCCACCTACATAACCATTATCGCTACAAGAATCATTTTATTAATGTATGTATATTGTATATTTTTATTTATAAAGCACCACTAGGTTACGCAGTGCTGTACAATCCAACAATACAGTAATATTACAGACAAGGGAAGTGTGTAACAAAGAACAAGTGAAGTAAATTACAAGCATATATTCAAGAAAATACATCACTCTAAGTGCCAGATCATGACTGAAGCAAGAGGATGGAGGCCCCTGCCCCATAGAGCTTACAGTCTAAATACGAATACACATTTGTATAGCTCCAACATCCTCTGCAGTGTGTAACAGAAATTAAATATAGGCTTATTTCCCTCTTCCTGTGGTGTATACAATCTGGTTTCCCTACCCAGTTACAGGGGCAGACAAACTAGGGCCAATTTAATGAGGATTCAGTTAGTCTAGTACAGGGGTTGGCAATCTTCGCAGAAGAGGGAGCCATTTCTCTCCTTCTTCCACCGTTGCAAATTGCTCCTGGAGCCGCAAAGGTGGAGAAGCTTGTACGCTTCCAATCACGTGACCTTCTGACGTCCCATCACAAGAGACGTCAAAGGTCATGGGCAGGTGGGAGGGCAATGAGCTCGGAGCTGCACGACGTGGCCAAAGAGCCAAAATGCAGCTTGCGAACCAACTGCTGGTCTAGTATGTTTTTGGATTGTGGGAAGAAGTGCTAACTGCTGGTTTGTTGCCATAGGTTACTAGACCTCTGTAAACAATTGCCCCTTGTTGATTAAGTCCCTTGAATGTCTTCCCGGCTGAAGAATATTTGGAAAGTAAATGCAATCTACGAGATTTATGTTTTATACAAATATAGTTGCTCTTCTTTTATTTATGAGTTTCACACCAAAGGATTAAAAGACTGTCAGAGACAATTAAATAGTGTTATGTCGCACAGAATTAACAAGGGTTCATATTTTTGTATCACTGGGTCATAAAGTTTCCAGTTACAGATTTAATTCTCCAGATAAGTTGTTACTATTAAAAATCAAAGGATACACAAGTAAGGAGAAAAAGTTAAAGACTTGCAGTTGCGATTGTACTTAGTTAAGACATTGAACTCTGTACACTTCCCAGCATGCACCAGCAGACGGGAGGTGTAGTTATTAACTACGTGCTGCTGCATGCTGGGAGGTGTTGTTTACTAACGTATTGAGAGCCATAGCTGGTTAAACCTGTTTTTAGGATGAATAAAACTAAATTGCATAAGGGAAAAATATTTTTTATATACTCAGTGCTCATTTTCATTAACTCCATAATGAAGATAAAACTGTAAATTTCCAGCAAAACCTGACAAGTGCCCTGTTAAAAGAAATAGCACAAAATCCTGTGTAAGCAAGGAACTGGTTGCATGATTTTCAGTACTGGCTTCAGGAAATGGTTGATTGTCATAATTTGCAGTTGTCTTGGAATAGTAGATTCAGAGGCTTATCTCATTACAGTGATATATGGGGCTCATTTATAGCTTATTCCTGATTTCTAATATAATCGTTTTATTGTTTTCCCTCTACCGTGTGTGAATTTAAATACTCCAAATCTATGAAATCTAT
>WMED01011811.1:0-15080 GCA_019650415.1 Pipa parva
AGCTCTATGGGGCAGGGACCTCCAACGTCTTGTGTCAACCGCAACCTAGCACTTAAAGTGGTGTATCCTTGTGATGTTTTACTAGTATTGTTTAATGCACTTTTCCCATGTCTCTATTGTATTTGTATTGCTGAATTGTACAGCGCTGTGTAAATTTGTGGCGCTTTATAAATAAAATTATACATACATACATTATGTGCTTTACCTATACAAATTCTACTATAACCATGTACATATAAGCAAAACAAGCATTAATAAATATAAACATGCTATAAACATCACGGCAAGTTCAGTGACACAGGTGAGCAGAGGTTTTAACATGTTTAAACCAATTACACCAGATATAATGAATTAACAGTTTGATTGTTATTCCTACATAATAATTGTACATTTTTTTTTACATTTTATTTTAATGTCTAATAATGACTTTATATGATGTATTTGCTGATTGTAACCCCTTGCCTAATGACATTGTTTTCTGTAAAGCTTTAGATACTAAATAATCATGAAGTGCCCCAGAAAGTAAATTTCAAAATATAAAATAAATATCTATCGGCATGAAATCATTTGGGGCATTTTCATTTGTTGTAACAATATTATTTAATGTAGAGATCATTCTTTGATTTCTAAGTTTGATACTTTCAGCCCAGGGCATAATGAAGAGACTGACTTACACATACAGTATGTAGGGTTCATGACTAGTTTTCCCCTATTAATAACAGTTGCCTATATGAATGCTGAGCTTTTTCAGGCAGTCAATACATCCAGCTTTTTATAGCTTCTACTGGGCTAAGCTAGGATCAGGTGGGGAAATTTCGCATATGGGAGCCTTTATCCAGCAGAAAGTTTGTCTGTTAAAGTGGCCCATGGTGTGAAGAGAGAGCCTCTATATTGTGGAGTTGATGCAAGGCCAGGTATCTCCTGAGTAAAGGTATTATAGGACAACCTCTTTGGCTGATAGTGTACTGATCCATCCATCCTGTGCAGACAGAGATGAAGCAGAAGCTAAAACCACAACGAGGAGCAGTAGAAGGGTAGGGCTGATGGCAGTGCTCTGAAGTGATATACAGTATAAAGGCTGTTCATTCAAAAGTGACAATAAAGATTGTGACCAAGTGACAACATGAACTAAGGATATAGTGACATAAAAAGGAATGGAAAATGTACTTAATACAGTTATTGGGGACATTGTGAGACTGACATCACTACACTTCACTAATGGAATTTGCATAAATCCTCATGACTACTACTGTTCAACTGTCTCTGCAGCGCTACACAAGAACCCACATCCATTTCTGTTGGCATCTTCGCTATAGGAATCCAGTACTTAGCGAATAAGGAGTAGCAGCTACTGGAGCATTGCAACCCAAAGTGATACAAATTCATTCGACTGTCAAATTTGTACTTTACTGAATAAGACTCAGGCACAATTTATTAAACTCAAAACTTTTGCCTTTTCGAGTTTATTCCCTGTATATCTTGCTGTTTGATTGGTAAATATCATTCAATTTTTACCGATCAAAATGTTTCAATTGGATTTTTCAATGGAAGAGTAGCCAAAGTACTAACGTAAAATATGTCTACTTTTCCATTAAAAAATGTTTACATCAGTAAAAATCAATTGATATTTACCAAACAGCGAGATTTATAGGGAATAAACTCAAAAGACGAAATTGGCCTTTTCGAGTTTATTAAATTTCGCCCACTTGGTGTTTTGTGTCAACATAGGGCAGTTCATAACATGGAGCAGTTCATAAATTTGTATTATCTAAAGTTTCACAAAACAGAACAAACTTGGCTACAAGCTGCATCAACACAAATCAATAAGAATCACAAATTCAGCTTCAAAGAGAACATTTAAAACTACTGTGTATAAACAATTGGCATATCGGTCTAATAGGATTATTTTGTTTCTGGAGTTTATTGGTTCATTAAATAACAGCAGCTTCTAAAAGTATTACAAGGAGGCATGTAACTTTATTGTGTAATATTAATTTGTAGGAAGCAATTTTAAGTGGAAACACTGTCCTTACCACTAAACAGAAACTGACTAATTTGTGGCTTCCTGGAGTTCCTGGGTTACAGTTCTCACTAATGCTTTCCATACAAAGTATGCTGAATGGTGTTGAATGCTGCATTTTAATAGCATCTGGAGAGCATCAAAGTAATTTGAATCTCAGCATATAATAAGTTCACTAGTGATAACCAAATTGTATTTTCCAGAATTTTCTTTTACTATAGCTACTGGTAATGGTTACCAGGCAGAATTTATAAACTGATGTTGGGTTTAATAACAACTTGAGAGCAGAAGGTTGGTCATCTTACATTAAAGACTATGTTAATATCTCCTTTTCTTCTTAGGGTTTAACATCTATCTGTTCTAGTGGCTCTGTCAGAAACTAGTTTTAAAGTTTTGGGCTTGTCCCACTATCTCAAAATGTTGCTCATTTTGTAAATATTCCTTAAATTACCTAATTTAATTAAACTATTTTTATTATTCACTGGATTTTAGTGATATCTGGGGCCTCATTGACTTAAGGGTGCTGAATTCACCTTGCTACAATTTGAGATGCATCGCCAAAATAGTCACAAATTTACTTGTCATTATTGACTAAGTAGCAGTGAGCTTTGTTGAACAAGTGGACAGTGGCGGTCAAGGTCGAATGTGTAGTGTGGCATAGGAAGTTGGATAATAGTAGAATTTGGAGCCCTGCCATCAGCCCCCTAATTCACCAGTCTGAAGTGACAGTCAAATAGGTCAATTCACCTAATCGCATTTGCGCCTTCGACACACTGCTCCACATAGTCAGTAGTAGAAGTACCTGTGCATGCGCACCCAAAGTGATGCAAAGTGCTCTGTAAGATCATGATGTAGATGCCCAAATTGGTTGTGTATTAACCACATCACAGATTTTGCTCAATAAGCGAACATGGGGAAGTGGGAAATAAATGTGAATTCTGAGATTTTTACATGACTATTCAGCCTTTAATCAATGAAGCCCTAGGACTTAGGGGGTAATTCAGGAACGATCGAACTTACCTTGCGAATCTTCTCACCACTTCTCCAAGTCGGGTACATGCTCCCTGGTCTCCTGCACTCGGAGATCAGCGAACACTTTAAAGGTACTTCGGCGAGGCGACTCGAGTGATCGCGAGGTGAGCCGAAGTACCTTTAAAGATTTCACTGATCTCAGCTTGCAGGAGACCAGGGAGCGCGTACCTGACTCGGAGAAGTGGTGAGAAGCTTCGCAAGGTAAATTCGATCGTTCCTGAATTACCCCCTTAGTTGGAAGCTTATCTGTCCAGCTCCTGGCTTCAACCTTCCTGAATGTTAAGGGCAGCTGCTTTGTAAAAAGGTCATTGTGGACACCATTCAGGTCACAATAGTCTGCTTTTATGACTTACCACTAAAATGCATTCATAGATTTTGCTATTAAACCTGTTTCCAAGGGACTTCGAAACTGAGCATCAGTAGATCATTTTAATCTCGCACCATAACTGATGTACATCCAATAAATTCTTAAAGAAGACTTTTGGGAGACCATGCACATGTCAGCCTTTTATTGCTGTGTTTTACTAGGCTTCCTTTTTTCTGTTTGTTCAACTATAAAAAAAAAATAAATGAAAATAGTGCCTCAAATTATTCAGCATATACCCATTGAAGCCAACAAACCATTTTTACTTTGATCCATGATATAAGAGTGTTCTATAAACAGATGTTCAGACATTTCATGCTCTTTACTTTGTATTTTTAATTTATGATCAATCTGCTTATTGTAAATGAAGTATACTCCAGCCATTTATAATAAGGGAAAGAAAGAAGTTTTGATTGCAAAGCAGAAACATTCCAAGTAGGAAAATGTTTCCCAATAGGAAAATAATTTATTGCTAAATTAATTCAGCTATTTTATTATGTATAACTTAGATATATTTTTCAACAACTAGTTCATTTTTTGGTTTGCTTTGGTATGTTATATTTTATAGAACATCTGTTAAAACAGTTATCCAAATATACTGTATGTGATAATACAAACTGCCAGTCATGGGATGGGTTAATTCATCAGTAACTGTCCAGCGAATAAAAATAATGAACAATTTTATAGAAAACAGAATTTTTTTATCAGTGTCACAATTTTTGTTTTTAGTGGTTTAATCAGGGCAAAGTTTATTTTTTGCTAATTAAGTACAGTAGTACATCGTAATTATTTTATAATCAGTGAGTTTTCTGCTCACAGCTTCATTATGCATTGTGGCTGCCGTCTTGACTGAATCAATAAGATTTGGACATATTTAACATATGTAAGTAAAGACTATTCATAGCCAACATTTCTCTGAATGCATACTAATCATTGGTACTGCATTTGGGACCTCACCAAGTGCACAAGGGGTCAAACTTGCAGCCTATGATTTAAAAGGTTCTGCTGACACTATGGGGGGAATTCAGCAAGCTCCGAAGTGAGGCGCGTAGTGTTCGCCTCACTTCGGAGCTTGCTGAATTCCCCCCTATGTCTTCTGACCCTTTCTTGCTCATTTGGCAATGTGCATGGTTTCAGTTTAATTGAGATAAACTTGAGAGCTCAGGGTTTTCATCTTACATGCTGGATTATAGACTTTTAAAGCATTTTGCTTCAGGCAAGCTTTTCTTATTGTGATGAGTATGAAGCAAAAGTCAAGATGCAAATATTATAACCACTTGAATGGTGTTAGTGCTGCCAAAGTCAGTCATCTTTTCAGTGAATCATTGACCATTAACCATGAAAAAGGAGAAAAAAAGTATATATATCCGCACAACACCCAAAATGTAATAAGTTAGTGTGGGGAACTAGTCAAATGGTTGGGGAGCGGGTAGCATATTTTATCCAGTGAAACCCCTAAGTATAGCAACAACCGCCCCTTTAACACCCAAGCAGACAGTTAAGCAGCAGTTTTCCTTTAAGCACAATTCATGGAACATTTAATGTAGAGAAAAAGTCATAACAAAATAATCAGTTGTTTTATTCACAACACCGGAACCAATGCTCTGGTCACCTCTTAGCAGTGTCTGATACTGGAAACAGCAGTCTTTATCCTGCAGCAGCCTTTGGTCTCTCTTCATATAACACAGCATAGGAACCACAGCAGTACCACAGGAACACAGGGAACAGGGAAGCCTTAGGCCTGACCTCAGGACCCTGACTGAGAGCAGGATGTCCACCTCACCCTCTCGGGGCTACCCCGTCACTTACTCCCATTGCGACTTTTGGCTGTCTACACTGGCACACACTACTGCACCCTATAACAGGAACTAACCCTATGCTTACCTCTAAGCTAGGGACAGTGTTCTTCTACAAGACTCTCTCCTGTAACATCCCCCTAGGGTCATCGACCCCAGGAATATCTTCACTCTCTCAGGACCACAGCTATAGCAATAGCTCTGCAGGACAACATCTGCCCCTGGGCACACCTAGAGGTCTCCTACCCCCACGTACCCTTTAACACACAGCAATATGTCTCACTGGGTGGAACCTCCCCTCCATATGGGGGACTATACTATACTATACTATACTATACTATACTATACTATATGTATTAAAAACTGATAGGCACTAGTTAAGTTAAAAAGCCTCCTGTATAGGTCATGTTTAGCCTATAGAGGAGTCCAAGATACAACTCTGAGGCTCTGTCCCTGTTAATTTAGTGGTTGAGGTGGATGAGGAGTCATTGGGTAGCGGCTCCCTATTATAGAGAATAATATCGACAAGTGAGGGAGTCTGATACTCCTGATCCCAGCCTCATCTTGGTCATCCCAAGCTGTATCAGACAGCATCATAAGCAACATAAAGTAAAACTAATTTCAGCTGGCGGTGGTGTGATGTATGTCACAGTTGGATCAATGGACGTTTTCAGAATGCTTGGGCAAGACAGATTAGTCTTCTGAATGCTGCTTATGCTCAGATACAAGAGCCAGTAAGCTATGTTAGTTGCATGCATTAGTAGATCAGGTGGTAGGTCTGGTTAGTAGAAGGAAGTGTTGGTTGGAAGGGCAGTGTCACCAGCACTGTAACAGGCATTGAAGTGGATCATATACTAAACAGACATTATTTCATTGCAATAAGATATAATTCAGTGTCACAAAAACAGAACTTTTCTTATTATCCTATCCACCACCTGTATACCTCTAATACTATCCTCTCCCCTTCTGAGATCTCCAGGGACTAAAGAAACAATGTATATAGAAAGAGAAGCTGTACAGCATCAGTCTTCTGTCAGAAAGCAATCCAGTGTGCTGATTTTATGCACTCGTCACTTCATTCCCTGCCTGACATTTAGACCTTATCAGAGAAACCAGGTTACTGTTTACATCTGGTTTCATTTCATTTTTAGTCTAGAAATTGTTGGCACTTTTCCTATAAACAAAACTCATTTTTACTGCTGGAATAACATCAGGTAAAGTGCAGGCAATGCTTCATGAATCGGAACCAGAATATGCCATGTGTTCTGCTCAGCGTTCATCATTTAGCATTTGTGGACATAAATCTGCACGCAGCATTCTAACTGGGAAGCATGCAGACTTTAAGCAGTTCTCATGAGAGATGATGGAAACTAAGGGTACTGGGAACCTACTACATTTACATATAAGGGATAGTAACACCCAAAATATAGAAATTTCCTCTGGATTAGCTTGTCTTGTCAAAATGTTGAAGTAAATTCATGAATTTGTTTGCTTTCTGCTTTTATCTTTACTGATAGCAGACATGTTGTTAAACAGACCTCACTCAGTCCTATTGTTTAATGTAGTGCTTTGGATAATACATATTCAGGAAATGTGACCGCTTTTAAAACTAAATAGTTAAATATCATACTTGATAGACACAATTTTGAAATTTTGCAATATATGTCTAAAGTTAATTACCCAGATCTTAAGCATTTAGACAGCCAAACAAATAAAATGGACACTAGCCTCAGACAACATGGTCCAAAGAACCAAGCAATATATGACCTTATTTCTGTGAATGTGCACCAGGGTTTATAGAGATGTTCTTATTTTAATTTTGGTTGTATTATGGCATACTATATTATTAAGGCATGATTTTCTTTATCATATATCCAAAAACGATTTATTATTACAATTATTTATGTCTAATGTCAACATAACAGATAGATAAGTTATTAAACAGACTTTATTCTGTAGTATGGTTTTTATACAGACAGAATGCACATGACAGCTAATGGCGGATATACAATCTACTAAATATACCACATAGACGATAGTAATATACCACATAGACGATGATAGTAATATACCACATAGACGATGATAGGGTTCTATATTTACATATCTATTTACATAGAGCTTAAAATTGCCATAGAACTGTTAATCCTTTCACTTTTAGTGTTTACATTGAATTCATCATTATCTTATTAGAGAACAGCACGTATCTGTAACAAAAGGATTAAAACACAAATATTTTCATATGACATATCACATCTGTTTCCATTCCCAGCATTACAAATACAAAGCTGGTGGTACTCCTACTGACCCTAAGAACTTCTTCCCCTTATTAAAGATGTCAGCTTTTCAGTTATTTTTCTCTTTCTCTGCTGTGTAGAAGCACTGAATTAATCGTCCATCACAGGCACTGGGTAGAAAAATGCATTCCTTGTTTGCCTGACTTAGGCAGGTTTCACATATTTTCATACATGTTTTTTTTTATAAAAAAGCTCATGGTGAAAAAATACACCCACACGAAAAAACACTGAGGGGTAATTCAGCAAAGAGCGAACTTACCCTCCGATCCTTTGCATCAGTACGCAGAGACTGTTACGCATTCGCTGAGTCCTGCACACGGACATCAGCAAACGCTTTAAAGGGATTCCAGTCTCGGCGAGGCTCGACTCGAGTCTCCTCGCGAGACTGGAATCATTTTTAAGTGTCTGCGTGCAGGACATTAGCAAGCGCGTAACAGTCTCTGCGAGCTGATGCGATGGATCGGAGGGTAACTTTTCTCTTTGTTAAATTACCACCTGAAAGTAATGACTACCGGCTGTGCAATGTCACACTAGCGTTTCATAAAGAGGAATATGCGCTGGGACACTTCGGGGGTAATTCACTAAGCTCCGAAGTGAGCTGCGTACTGTTCGCCTCACTTCGGAGCTTAGTGAATTACCCACTTCATCTTGTGTTTTTCGAGTGTGTAAAATGAAATTCAAAAAATGTGATAGGTTTAGAAGCAACAGGAATTGAACAATAGCAGTCAAACATAAGGAAAAAGCGATGTGAGAGGTGCTTTACATGGCACTACCACCCACAATTATATTTTTATTTCAGTAAAACTCATATGAAGATACACCAGTGTGAACCCAGCCTTACACAAAACAAAGTGTGCATTGTCCTGTAAATGTGTGAAATTTCTGCTATCTGACAACTTTGCATATTCAGAGAAAATCTATTCACATTGAATGTGACAACAGTTTTGGTATTTATTATGTGTCAAGTGACAATTCACCAAGGTGCACTGGTGTGAATACACAGATTTGACATGAATGGAGGGCTTATGGCCAGGCTAATATTCTGCTATACTATTCTGGGTTTCTCCTGGAAACAAAGAGTCAACATGAGCTGGGAATTGTCTGCTGTTGAAATTAATGTAATTACCTTGAGTTTTCTTATGCTAATTAATGCATTCCAGTATATCATCATTAATGTAGATTAAGATAATTATGGAGGTATTGTCTTCTTTAAATAATACCATGTAAAGATAACATGACTTTAGGGCAAAACTTAATAAACTTGAAAAGACCCGATTTCGTCTTTTCGAGTTTCTTCCCGCGAGATCTCAGCTGTTCATCACGGGAAATGAAGACCATTTTTCATTACAGTATGCCACCATTATTATTCACCTGACTAAACTCCATTTGCGACACTTTGTGCTATCACAGTGACAACGCACCAAGTAGTGTACATGTCATTTAGACGTGAATTTATCAATGGGTACATTTTCATGGCTAAATGAATTTGTGACAATTCCAATGAATTCACTCATAGTGGAGTAAAATCAGTTGTGCATATTCACTATTTAAGGTAATTTGGCTGCAGGGGAGCAGATTTTGTATAATAATAGAATTACCTACAGTATATATTGTAACAATACTTTTTATATTATTTTCAGTGACAGACAATTCCTAGCTTACGCTGGCGTTCCATCACTGCATTTTTATACCTTCTGAATGAAATGTCAGCAGAATAGTAAGAGGAAACCTACCGTAAACCCCCAGTTTGGCACTTTTATTTGGCAAAGTTGAATTCATATATTCAAGCCAGTAAACCTTGGCATATTGTCACAATGAATACCCTAATCATCCACAAATAGATGAAAAGTGGTGCGTAAATATCCAATTGTCATACTGCGTGAGAATTTGCCACATTGCAGGAAAGAATATTCTTTGCTAAATACGTAACATCAACAAAACATCTAATATTGACAAAGTCGCACGTCTTTGGCTAATATGCCCCTTTATAGCTCTCGGTCTGTAAAGTTTATTCACATAATGAAAAGGTGTATTAAGTATTTCTGCATAGAAACATCTGATTGTTATTTTGTATGTACAGTATTCTACACTATTCTACACAGGATGTTCTTTTATGAGGAGATTTAATAGGATATGGTACATCACCTGCTGTAGGAAATGGATTTGGCTCAGGCACTGGAACTGTATATAATAACAGTCTCTGTGCAAAATAGCAACATTCTCTTTCTATGGTATTTATTTCATGCATACATGGCCATTTCTTTTTTAAAGAGACTGTCTATCATTTCAGAAGGAATATCAGGTATTGCCATCGTGTGTCCATTTAGCTGTTGAGTAAATTTAACCTCCATCCTCCCCTCTTTCTGGTGACAAGGTTTTACTTTTGCCATACACCAATGTGTACACTGCCTCTGCCTTCCGTGGCTGCGGTACTCATAACTATAAATTTAAAAGTATTTATCTTTCCAAATAGAAATATATTGTAAATGTATCCACTCCAGCTTTATCAATACTTTTTTACAGGTGGTTTAAATGGGAGCTGAAGTCACAGGTGGTTGGGATACTAAATGTATATTTTGCTGGGTGATCATGTTTACCTTCCCTGGGTGCCAGCGTCTGGCAGTACAGAAAGCAGTAATAATCCCTGCCCTAACACCTCTGACCTGGCACACTGTGAAATGAAGACCTCAGCTGGCTGCTAGGTAAGTCCCCTGCCTGTTTGAGGGGTCTGATTTACTGAAGCACACACTAAATGGCATTTAACATGACAACCAGTCTGTAAATTGTATTTTGCTTTGATATAATCAGATCAGCTGCCCTTGCTGTGTAATGACTGTGTAAGACTATGTAATTTCCAAACTGAAACAGCATGCGTGTGACTTCAAATGATTATGCAGCTCAGAAGAAAAAGTCATTTTTCCCAAGTTATATCTGAGAATGATACAAAACATATAATAAAACTGTTAAGAAATAGGAAGGAAAACACCGTAATAGAGATCTCCTTTCATTCGGATGGCCACTCCCTGCAAACCCACGGGTCCTTCTTATCCTCAAGAGTTAAAGAATAAGACTGAAAAGCAATTCAAATGTAGATAAACTGATATTTCCAAATCAAAAATGTGAGGAGTGACAGAAGAAAAGTTGAATACATTTTCGCCACTCTTTGCTTTATAGTATGTTATAATGGATAAAATCACAAATCCATAAGTGGTGAGTGGTAGCGCAGAATTTCTATATGAAAGCGCATGTAATTGATGTAATAGGGTCACTTCACTGCATGTCATCTGGATCTTTAAGCATATGAAGACAGAAAGCCCAATAGTGCAATATTGCTAAGATTGAAATAATTTATTCATACAATTGAATACCCACATTGAGCCAAATCAAAAAATGTTTATAGGACAAGTCCAATGTGCTACCACTCACCACTTATGGATTTGTGATTTTGTCGTTTTTATTGAGGTGCAGAAGCAGACACCTCAGTGGTTTTAAGCGCAGGAGTGTAATTTGACTTTGGACCATAAATCGAAAAACGTTTCACAGCATATAGGCGCTACACATTGACATTGGGTGAAATTGACAATATTTTGTTCAGTGTTACCTTTGTGATGTTATAATGGATGCCTGTATTTTAATAGATAACTCAAAAGAATCAATGTCTTCAAATTTCAATTTAAGAGCCATTAAAATGCTTGTATCATTCATTATTAAATAGGGGTTATTTGAAAATATATTTAGTTTTATTTATACAATTTACTTCCTTGATTTCCTTTGCAGAATAATGATTTATCGTGGCTTGTTTTGAGAGTTTTGATGGAAAAATGTTTAAAATCCCACAGGAGCAAAGAGCAGATGTCAAATATTTTAAGTCTAACGGAAAAAAAACATGAGGAAATCTGAAGGAATTAGGAGTTTATGCTTAAGTGAAGAAAATATATTGATTTTTTTCCCCCAAAAGTTAAATAAACATCTGGAGTCACTTTCAGTCATTTAGAGTACCTAATGCGAACATGTATATTTACTAGAACACACCAATTTTAATCAACATAATTTAGATAGATTATTCTGAAATGTGTGGTAGTGGCAGTAATATGAACAAAGTCCATGCGTCTTGTATCCCCAGATGGTGTCAAACCACGGTTCTCAGAAACCTCAAACAAATACTGGAAGTTAGAGAGGAGCAAAAATAACTAAACTGTTTATATATGGTGATGTTTGTGAGTTTGGGTGGAAGTTGATCTTTAAACTATCATGGTGTAACACTATTGTTAATTCTCAGAGGCATCTCATATACCACAAAGCTTGGTAAAAATGGCTTATATTTCCCAACCTTAATCCACAGGCAAGTCTTGAAAATGTGAAATTTGGACAATGAATATGCCACCTTACACTGCACATTCGTAAAAAAACTGTGCACCTGGTGTTCATTATATTGCACGTAATTCTTACAGTGGAGCAGGCTCTTACTGTAATACAGATTTGGACAATTCTACGTATCGCAGGCTCTACTACAGATCAGGAGCTCACCTACAGATCAGGAGCTCACCTACAGATCAGGAGCTCACCTAGTGATCAGGAGCTCACCTACAGATCAGGAGCTCACCTACAGATCAGGAGCTCACCTACTTCTTCCTCATAGGCATCTGAATAGTAGCTCCTTCCATAGTTTACTAAGCTGTGTCTCAACTCCTGGGGGCTTATTTAAACAAATTAATTTGCCACTTCTTGCTCTTTACATATTCACCAAACTCTGAGATGTGGCAGTTTCACAACCAGTTTCTGATGCTTACCACAGTTGCAGACTTACGCACCTCTTTTGCATCACTTTGTGTGCAAGTGCACGGGTAATTCCCCTATTTATCAAGTGTTGGAATCTGATGAAGTAGAGAATTTGGCAAATGCACTGCTCCAAATTCGCCAATTTTACTTTACCAGATGAAATTGGCAAATTAGGGGGTTGATGGCAGGGCTCACAAACACATATATTCACACACATTGCACAATTTATTTTTATTCATATCAAAACATTTTAGTGTTTTAAGTAAAATATCGCATATAACATGAAAAGTAGAAAGTGTCATAGCTTGGATTTCTCAAACATGTGAGTCATATGTGTTGGGAAGCCATACTGAGATGTAATTTCCTCCTTTTGCTTTGACTATTTGAAGACTTTTATTGTATGTAATAAAATCCAGTTCTATGCAGCAGTTAAAAAAGTAATTACATCCCTAGATGTTGTTAAGGATTTGAATGAAGGGGCCTTCTATATCCACAATCCCTAGATGCATAGACTTTGTAAACATTCAACAGAAACTTACACCATTAAAATGATTCTTATGGGAGAAAATGTTTGACATTTTTTAAGAACATCATTATGTTTATTGTTTATTATTGCATTTCCATTTTTGAAATGACACTAAAACAAAGATAACTAAAGATATCAGAAATGTAGAACTATTTAAACAGATGTGTAAGTCTCTCTGCATTGAAAATAATGAATGGTTTCAATCGGCATAGACTGGAAGATTATGACTGTAAAAAGATCTTCTTGAACAATAGTTTTAAAGAAATATGATTTCAATAAATTCTGTGTTCTTTACAAATTTACAACCAAAAACAATAACAATGGAACAAAGCTATTTGTAGCAAACTATATTTAATTGAAGACCATCAGATATTGAAGTGATGCTTTCCATTAAACAAGTTGAGGGATTAAAGGGGGTAATTCAGGAAAGTGAGAACTTACCTGGTGATCGTTCGATTCACCTTGCCGAGACTGGTATGCGCTCCCTGCTCTCCTGCACGCGAAAATATGCGAACGCTTTAAAGGTCTTCCAGTCTCGCGAGGCAACTCGAGTGGTCGAGAGGTGAGCCGAAGTACCTTTAAAGCGTTCAGTGATCTGTGCGCGCAGGGGAGCAGGGAGCGCATACCAGTCTTGGTGAGGTGAATCGAAAGCTCGCCGGGTAAGTTCACACTTTCCTGAATTACCACTAAATCTTGTCTACATGCATGGATTAATTATGCAATCCCCATATGCATTTATACATAATAAACCCCACCAAGCTGGTAAGTGTTATAAACCAGACAGGTCTGTTTTCCTGTAAATGGGAAGGTGATCAAAAATGAAAGCAACAGCAGCAGTAAGTTTAATCTGGAAAACAGAAAGAGAAATTAGGAAAAGGAAAATGAAAAATAAAAAGTAAAATTGGCAAAATGAATAAAATTGACCCAAAAAAATAGTTGGCAAAAATGGTAAAAGCATCAACAGTTTTGGCAAATCTTGCTAAATTTGCTCCAAGTCTGCACCTCAAAAACATCTGCATCTCTCAACATGGATTATCTAAAGTTCAGCTGAAAACCGTAGCAGCAGATGGGAAACTGTTTATGTAACAGATCAAAAAAAAATTGATGAGAAAAGACAAACTAAATAAATCAGGAATAAATAAATCAGGATTTCAGTTTATAACACATTTACAAAGTACTAGATTGGTGCAAAGCATGTAGTCTCATGGTATACAGGAAAAAGACAATGCAGATGGGTTCAGAAAAGATTGGAAGTACAAATGTACTTAAAACATTAATTTATTAAAGTCAGAAAGACCGCTCTTTTAATTTCCGAGTTTATCGCGCGAGATCTCGCTTTCTTCCCATGAGATTTCCGCTCAAGTTTTTCCAATCATGATTTTTCAATAGAAAGCTACTACTAATGTAAAGTATGGCTAACTTTCTATCGAAAAATCGGATTGGAACAACGCGAGATCTCGCGCAATAAACTCAGAAAGACCGAGAAATTTCTCCCATAAAATGGAAGGAGCTGTGTACTGTTTATTGTATCGCACAGGAATCTTGATTTATTATATCTAAATGTATTTGCAATATAGATTTTAAAATATTTGGTACAATAGCAGATATTTATATAGTTATGACATTTCTTTTATCCAATGCAAAAATGTTGTAAAGAGAGTTTGCCAAAAGCTCCAAAACATGTCCACAGATTTGAACACTGGCCAAAAGTTCTCTGCAGAATGATCTCTGTCAAAAGCTCCCAAAGTGAGTGAAGAGCCACTGTAACATCCCTGCCTTATATACTGTATGCTAGCTAGTTGATGTAAATTAACTGTGATCATGTTTTCCCTGCCTTGGCACATAGGCATTGCAAAATCACCACAATGCTTTTTTTTTTTTCAAATGTTATTAGCAGATTACAGATACACAATAATCTATTTAATCTATTAACTAATTTGTCCCCTGTTGGGCTGCTAATGTGTCCTGCCCTCAGTGGAGTCAGACAGGTGTGTGATTAGGAAGCCAAACAATGCACAAAACAGCTCATCCTGATTTGAATGGAGTCACACTGGAATTTGATTAGCAAGCAAGATTCATACTCAAAGGACAATACACAAAATTTTCCTTGGCTGGGATGTTAATTGTAACTTATTTACAATGCGCTAGTATGAAACTAGCCTAAGTGTGTTGGTTAAAAAATACATATATATTTACAAAAACGTTCATTTCATTAGTAGAACCTAATTTAGTATTTGAGTTTTGAGGTGACAGGTGCACTTTAAGG
>WMED01011812.1:0-14635 GCA_019650415.1 Pipa parva
ATATTGCTATATGTATTCATAATATAATCAATATCATATTGCTATATGTATTCATAATATCTGTTTTTCTATACATTGCAAAATACCGCAAGTCATCCATTGATCAGTTGTTGGAGTTCACTCCTTGTCACTACCCCCAAATGATTCTCCTTCCTGCTCCAAACCCTACAGCGGTACCTTAATATCTTTTCTGTAATCCTAAACTTAACTATTTTCCAGAATTCAGCAGACGCATCCAGTACCAGCATAACTCTACAGCGGTACCTTAATATCTTTTCTGTAATCCTAAACGTATTTATTTTCCAGAATTCAGAAGACGCATCCAGTACCAGCATAACTCTACAGCGGTACCTTAATATCTTTTCTGTAATCCTAAACTTAACTATTCTCTAGAATTCAGCAGACGCATCCAGTACCAGCATAACTCTACAGCGGTACCTTAATATCTTTTCTGTAATCCTAAACGTATCTATTCTCCAGAATTCAGCAGATGCATCCAGTACCAGCATAACTCTACAGCGGTACCTTAATATCTTTTCTGTAATCCTAAACGTATCTATTTTCCAGAATTCAGCAGACGCATCCAGTACCAGCATAACTCTACAGCGGTACCTTAATATCTTTTCTGTAATCCTAAACTTAACTATTCTCCAGAATTCAGCAGACGCATCCAGTACCAGCATAACTCTACAGAAGTAACATTTTTCCTTTTTCTTTACAGAAAAAAATAAAAAGTTCAGGAAAGAAATGCTGGATAAAGAAAAGGTCAGATTCATTCCTTCTTTATAAAGATAATAAACCTGCTTTGATGGAGTACTGTCTATGACTCAGATCTCTGATTTGCTTCAGATAAAAGCAGATGTAGCAATTCATTTTTGGCTGCATTACCTGCTCCTCGTAGATGACTACTAGCCCAGAATTAATATTGCCCATGAGAGCTTTTAGTATGGCTGTATGACAAAGCCCTGGCCTTCTTGATTGCTGTGGGTAGATTGGTAGGGCAGTTAGCAATCTCCAATTGAGCTGTTTAATTTCATTACAATACTGCACATTACTACTGCACATTCAAGTCAGAGTTCTATAATGTGGAGAAGTGTATATTTTGCTTTTTTGTATACACACATACATTGATTATTGTTTGTATTTGTTTAGCTAGTTTAGATCTGATTGGTCTCCAATCTGTAAATTGCATCTTGGTAGTCCTAATGGCTATTCTGAGCAATCATTTCGTGATCCGATTAGATTGCAGTTAACCCTTGTCCAAGTAAGAATGTTTATGAATGTGCAGGACTGTTGACCTTGATGTAGGATGTTTAAGGAACAATTCCCACTTTATGTTTGTTTATTCTTTGTGGATATTATGTTGTAGGATTATCCAATGGTCTCTGACCCCAGTGGATTCTGCCTGATTATTAATAACATGGAGTTTCAGGAAAGTACTGGTTTGTCCTTCAGGACAGGCTCAGATATAGACCGTGACAAGCTGAAGAAACGTTTCTGGTCATTTCACTTTGATGTCACGGTGAAGGATAATCTGTCAGGACAGGTCAGTGTGTAAAACACTTCCTTCTCTGCCGGGTGTTTGAATTCTTGTATTAAAGGTTAATATTTCTTTTCTTTGTAGGAAATTCTAGATGAGTTGCAGGGACTTGCTGAGAAGAATCACAGCCTGCGGGACTGCTGCTTGGTGGTAATTTTATCGCATGGCTGTGAGGTGAGGGTCATGGGGAGCTAAGAGGAAGATTTCTTGGGTGTCTGCCTCAAACCATTTATTTGTAGTTATTACTGTGATATATGTTTTTTTTACATTGAATAACTAAAGAAAACCAAGTCCATAAGAACAGCCCTAAGGTACAAGAAATATGTGAAATAATCCTCTGCTAACTGTGAAAGAAAACCTAGGTCTTACTTAGCCAATGCTATCCTTCTGTTTCTGCCAATGTAGAACAGTGTAAAACACAATCAAATAATTTTGTTGTACAAAATCTTTGGCCCATAAGATTAAAATGACATAAGACACAATATTTTTGACATAAAACTTTTTTTTGGATATCATCCAGACTATCATCAAATTCATGAAATATTTCTATTTTACCCCCCGCTAGACTAGACACATTCAGTTCCCAGGAGGAGTGTATGGATCTGACGGTATGCGAATTCCAGTGGAAAGAATTGTGAGCTTCTTCAATGGCTCTAAATGCCCCAGCCTGCGGGGGAAACCCAAGATCTTTATAATCCAAGCCTGCGGGGGAGGTAACCTAGGAGACAAATGTAGGGGGCTAGTAGCATAGGTTACATTCTCTATAGTGTGTCCTGGTAACCTAGGAGACAAATGTAGGGGGCTAGTACCATAGGTTACATTCTCTATAGTGTGTCCTGGTAACCTAGGAGACAAATGTAGGGGGCTAGTACCATAGGTTACATTCTCTATAGTGTGTCCTGGTAACCTAGGAGACAAATGTAGGGGGCTAGTACCATAGGTTACATTCTCTATAGTGTGTCCTGGTAACCTAGGAGACAAATGTAGGGGGCTAGTACCATAGGTTACATTCTCTATAGTGTGTCCTAAGGAGAGTTTAGAGGAGACTGGCTATGACTACTAGGAAATTTTAAATATCAGCTATATTTTATTACAAGTTATATTTTCAGTGTTGCATAAGGAAATGATTATTATTAATCTCATTACAGGGTGCTGAGGGATGTAGTTCAGTAAAAGCTTCATGTTATAGAGTAGAGATAAGAGGTGTAACACAGGACTTTTCAGACATTTTAGGTTACAAGTGTAGTTTTTCGTGAATTAATTAGGCAATAGGTTACAGAGACTGACAACCATGTGCTGAGTCCTAAGCTTAAAGTCTATTCATATATTCATTATCTCAAGCTTAATGGATTTCTTAAGCCCCTATTAAACACCGCTTTTTGTAATAGATTTTACATTTCTGATCATTTTTAAAAGTATTTAAGTAAAGGACTAGCGAATTTATTATTTAATGAGAATGAACTGCCTGTTGTTGAGTGCATGCACACGCTCTGTAAACTATCATAGATACCTCTTGAGAATTAAAGATGGTGGCTGAGTGTTACAGTTGTCGGAGAGAGTTTTATTTTACTATTGTTGCTGAAAATTCTCATTGTTACCTACAAACTGTAATCTAACCTGCGAGGAGCTGGGATCCCTGGCAGCTAAGTAAAACCATTAACAGAAGCTTATGCAGAACATAAAAAGTATTAGAAATAGCTCGGTTAATTTTGGGCTGGAGAAGACCTTCATAGCTTTCTCAGACATTGGTTTCCTTTAAAGAAAATCTGTGATTAATGATTCACAGGGGATGATGGCTCACTATTAGTAACTGAGCAATTATTTATTATTATTTATTAAATTGATTGTATTTATCTGAGCTTTCTATGTTAAACAGTAACAATAATCAGATTACTATTTGGTAACTAAGATATTTGTGACCCACCCCTGCGATGTTTGAGAAATTCAGGCTTAATTATAATTCCTGTATAATGCTGTAATTTTAGTAGCTTGATTTTATATACTAAATTCATCATGATTTGTAAATCTACAATAAAATACTGTGTTTGTGTGCTTGCTTGCATGCCTTCCTTGGCTACCTGCTGACATTTCTACCTCTACAATAGATGGTAGGTAGCAGGTCTGACTATTTTTTTTTTTCTGAGATTCCTAGTTTTTCTGAATGTCTTCCAACAAATGATCACATATAAATTATGAACATGCTGTATAGGTTCGTTTATAGAGCACCTGAGAAAACATTATACAATCATCAGACTGCGAAAGGCATAAGGAAGAGGATAGTAAAGCACAAGTCTTGTAAAAAGAGAATAAATTAAAAATCGATCCCTTATCAGAGAATGTATAATTAATGATGGAATTTGAAGCCTCTAATATCATTTATAGCTCGGGAGTGAAAGGTTTTGCACAACACGGGATGTTATCAGGGGTAGAATATAACAGGGATCCAGGTGAGAAAGTTACATTGTGTTTGGTAGAAACAAAATGGCGCCATTGAGTGCAGACATGCTGCCATTTTGTACCCATCTACCTAATTTTAGTGACTTTTCTATCATTTGTTTGCAGAGGAGAAGGACAGAGGTTGTGAGGTGGATTCTGAGGACTCCCCTACCAGCCCCACAACATCTTCCCTACAGTCTGACGCAACCCCTGTATATTATGGAGGAGGCGATAGCGACGAAGTCGATGCTGTGTCCAGTATCCCCACACCCAGTGATATCTTGGTTTCCTATTCAACGTTTCCAGGTGGGTTCTGGAATATATATATACAGTATATATAATATTATATGACATCACACAGTGCCCACTTCCCCAAGCAAACACTGGTATCAAGGGATTACAATGGAAAATGGAAAAAGAGCTTATAAAACTAAGAGATAAAAGCATTTTCTAACGGTTTCCACCTCTTTCCATATCAGGTTATGTGTCGTGGAGAGACAAGCACACCGGATCCTGGTATGTAGAGGTGTTAGACAGTGTCCTTGAAGAACATGCTTCTACAGATGACCTACAGTCCCTGCTTGTGATGGTAAAGCTGGGGTTAGGGAAAGCAGCCCCTCAATGGGGGTGGGGTATTAAAATGTATTCAAATGTTAAGGGGGGTTATTGGCTAAAGTCCAAATTGTTGAATAAAGATGTGAATTCAGCAACTAAAGATGGTTGCAGTAAATAGTCGCAGCTTCATTATGTGGCGATCGCAGATTTGCTATGGGAATATTGACGCGGTCGCGACTTTAAAATTGTTGCGGTCGCTGATTTACTATGGGAATCCGCTGTTTGAGAATTCGATAGTCGAACCCACTAATGAATTCAAAAGATTTTAAAGGGGAAGAGACACATTGGCGGGGAGAGTTGGAAGGAGGGGAAAGTACAAATGGTGTTTCATAGCGCAGTCCTTTCCAAAATCATCTTATCCTTTCTATTATTGTATAGATGACAGTCAGTTAAAGCCTGGTGAACTCTTCAAACCATTTCTAAAATTTATAAGTAAGCTTGAGATGTGTTATCGGAGCCCTTGGCAATCAGCGCTAAAGTGTTGTTTGATTATTGCTGTGATTACTGCCAGTTTCAGTCAATGCAACCAAGTGCCAAATTTCCCAGTAGGAACAAGGAGTATTTCTAATATTCAAATGTTAAATGAGGATTGTTTTGAATGGTCTTTGCACTGATTGCTCTCTGTGCAGCCACTCAGTTTAGTGTGGATGTAAAGAGAATTTTACTTTAAACATAATGGAAAAAAATAGAGAGATCCTTCCAGTTTTCATTTAAACCGCTGCATTATAACACCCTGTAATAATATGTTCAGTATGTACTTGGAGCTTTTTCTACAGTACAGAAGAGGGATTTGCAGCTTGCTGTTTAGTTGCTGAACTGTGCTGGTAGCTTGGCACATGCTTGTTATAAAGCAATTCATATCATCTCTCCTATAAACACTTTGGGGATTGTAAATATATTCCAGAAAATTAAAATGTTTACTTCTCTACTTATTCAGGTTGCTGATGGCGTTTCAAGCAAAGGAACCTACAAACAAATCCCGGGATACTTTAATTTCCTTCGCAAGCGCTTTTTCTTTAAAACAGACTGAACGCCAATTGTGGTCTAGTGAGTAAGGACTGGCGTACATCATACGGGTCTACACAATTCGGGGAATCACTGTTATGGTTCTCTAACGTGCGCTTTAGTCTGTTTTACCTGACGAGGAAACAATCCTGTATTTCACTCAAGCAGAATCGCAACGTTTCTAAACTCTTTTCTGCTTTTAGATATTTTAGAAAGATTCACTGACCGATTCAGGAGTGGCTGGAAGATTCAGGGGGTTATTCACTAAGGTGCGAATTGGACTGTCGAATTCGCAAACAGCGGATTCCCATAGTAAATCCGCAACAATTTCCCCATTGTAAAGTCGCAACAATTTTTTAATGTTAACATTGCGACAATTTTCCCATAGTAAAGTCACGCAATATTCTCATTATAAAGATGCGACTGTGACAGTAGCAGCCTATTGCAACAGTCTTTATCTGGTGAATTTGCACCTATATGCAACAATTCGGACTTCAGTGAATAACACCCTTAAATGGAAGAAGCTGTTCAGTGTGAACTTCTGTGTCTAGTAATACTGTATTTTTAGAGATTGGATAACATTAGTGTTTGGTTAAGAATGTGCCATATCTTTGTACTTCTGTAATAAGATTTGTAAATGTCCACTTGCCTCTGTTTGAGTTTTATTCAGTTGGCATGAGAAAAAATCATTGGAAATTAGGATTTTGCGCTTCTGATGAATGCTCATTGAGTTGTAATATCTTTATTTGTCTGATTGAAATTAGTGCAGCTCTGATTAAGTTTACTTGTAGTGGTTCTTGTTGGCCTACCCCAGACTCTGTTTTATTTGTGCTTGTCTTTAAAACAATATTTCACTGTTTCATTATATTTTTGTATATATTCGTGTAATAAAAACGTCAGCTGTAATTGTGTTGGTTTAAAGGGATCTCATTCTACAGTCACTGCCCTCTAATAGAGGGGCTCATTCCTATTCTCTTTGCTGCCATTAGAGAGATGTGCTGGGCCATGACGTATAGTGTGTGAGTTGTCCAATTTATATCTGAGCCACTTAGGCCCTTATTCACCAATGTGCGAAGTGAGCCGCGATATGCTCGACTCACTTCGCACATTGTGTTATGCGCATACTGATGTCCTGTGCGCGGACACCAGCATGCGCATTAAAGGGATTCCCCTTCCGGCGAAGAGACTCGAGTGCTCTCACCGGGAGGGGAATCCCTTTAATGCGCATGCTGATGTCCGCGCACAGGACATCAGCATGCGCATAATACAATGTGCGAAGTGAATCGAACACATCGCGGTTCACTTCGCACATTGATGAATAAGGGCCTTAGACTCCTCATTTAACTCTAGGGTTACTGATGGTCCAGTTTCATTCAGCTTCATCCAAAACATACTGTGAATACTGTAGCTTTATTTAAAGGGATGCTTTTATTACATTTTATTTGTTTACATGTCTTACACTGATTTGGCAAATTACTGTCTAAGTCTATTACTAAAGGCTTTGCATTGAATGGTAGTTCTTTGTATTTATTCCATCTTTGTCTGTGACTCCCTTAATTAAAATGTCCGCTGGTGAAAAGAGAACTGCGATCGGGTGATTAAAAGAAAAGGAGTATTTGGTGCAAAAGTGGTAATGTAGTGCATCACGTGACTGGAAAGCAGTGTAACTAGCCAGATATGTCTTTGGGAAAGCTTTTTAAATTCACCTTAAATGACTATCCTTCTCCCGCAAACCGGTTAGAATAGTTCCAGCCGCAATCCATTTATAACTCCCCCGACAGTAGGCAGTTTACTGCTTAATGTAGTGTTACCCTTCGTGCTGACGGTAGAGTTATTCTGTAAGGCTGGGAGTCACAACCTGGTTGGTTTTCTTAGGGCACAACCTGTTAAATTGAGGGACGCCTTGACAACATCATTAATATCATTGTAGACTGTAGTAGGGCAACATTTACTAAAGACGAAGACCATTTCTTTGACTTTTTTGCCCCCCTCTGTTTTTTTCTCCCAATAATCAGGGGAAAAAGGTTTGAAAAAAATAACTTTTCGACTTTAGTAAATTTCGCCGAATAAAATGATATTGAAGTCATTTGTAAAAACAAGTAGAGCAGTTTGGTAGATTTGTATTGTACCTATAACCTTTATGAATGGGAATTGTACTTCTGGTGTAACGGAATTCTGTGCCATGAAATGTTCCGTCTGTTCAGTGAAATCTTACAATGTGAATAAAATCGTATCTGATGTGTCATTTCGATTAATCGCACTTAATTATGTGTTTTTCTGTATTGCACAGGGTTTCTCTTTACAATTCTGAGAACAATAAATTATTTTGCACATTTGTAACAAACTGTGAATTGACTGGTTCTTGGCTGTTGATCCCTGCTATTTCCCTACTACTGTTCCCTAAGCACCAACTGGTTTTTTTTCTGATTGCCGTTAATACAATCCCATGAGTGACATTGCATCGTGGGAATTGTAGTCTAATGCATATTACTACAACCTTAAACTAAACTCAGTCTAAAGTATTCTGGTGACAGGAAATATGTATACCGGCTACCCCAAATAATAAGAACATCTGTGCTGGATAAAATGCCCGACTCTTTCTTTAGTTTCCAGTAAATCACATGACCACATGGGTTTGGATATTAGCGTTTATAATAATGAGAACACGGTTTAAACAATCAGCTCATCCAATGCAGATAGCAGGAATTCACCAAAGGAAGGCCGTTAATCCCTGGAGTAGGGCGGCTGGGGCCCAGGGTGACTGCAGGGCTAACTTTATGCTTTAATTGGAAGCGAGAATCTGGGATAATTAGAGAAAAAGTTTGAAAAACAAGTTAGATTTTGACATTTGTACAGTTCGTGCGTATATCCTGACTCTATCGTGAAATGCATTTATGGTCATTGTCACTTTGCAATTTCATAGACTTCCGACCTGGGAATCGAACCCTCAACAGATTCTTATTTATCTCATTTAAACTATACTGAAATGCTGTCAATGGGAAATGCTGCCATCTGCTGGAGGACTGTGTCACTGCATTCATTCTGGGTGTCTTTACAGATATTACTTTTCATTCTATATTTATACCATGTTTAATATTAATAACTGTAATTAGGTTTATGTCCAGAATACTTTTTCTCTGTGACACAGTTTGTTTACTGCTGCTGGTGGCTCCAGAAGCCCATTTAGAAGTGTTTGTTTATGTTGTGCTGGTTGTAGATTGTACCTGAAACAGTTTTAAAAACATTGCATACTCTGTGTAACCTTACATTACTTTAACACTTCTATTTCACTGTTTATCAAAAACATGCTATTTACTTATCTGCTCCTGTGCTATTTACTTATCAACTCCTGCCCTATTTATTTTCCACCCCTGTGTTATTTACTTATCCAGCCCTGTGCTATTTACTTATCTGCCCCTGAAGCCAATGCTAAAATCTCTAACTGTCTCCTGGCTATCTCCACTTGGATGGCCCGGGGCTGTCTCACTAAATTTGGATACAACTGAACTGATTATTTTCACACCTATACCTGATCCTGCTTCCTCCTTTCCCATTTCAGTTGATGATGTCATCATTAACCCTGTTACTTCTGCACGCTGTCTTTGTATTTAATGTCTTTTACAATGTCTTTGTATTTATTTTCTTATTTAATTGGCACCTATAGGCTAATGAACTGACACTTTATCTTACTGCACTTATTACCCTCCTATCTGTTTATGTAAGTCTTCCTCCTATTTAGATTGTAAGCTCTATGGGGCAGGAACCGCTATCCTCTTGTTTCAATCATGGCCTGGCGCGTAGAGTGATTATATGCTTGTAAAAAACTGGTTTAATGCTTGGCATCCCTGACTGTGAACCATAATCATAATGAAGGTTTTGTGTCCCTTTAATTAAAGCGACAGCAGTTCCCAATGCGGTTCTGATATGTTCCTCAGCGTTTAATAAACATGCCCCATAATGTGTATGGAGAGCTACACTGTGTGAGCAGACAGATAACAAACTGTGGGCAGCTACAATGATTGTGTTTACTCAGAGAGGTTATCTATGAAGATAAATGGCACCTGTCAGGAGTCTTAGTAGCAGGGTCTTAAAATATCAGTGACAGCAGCCCTAGCCATGGAATGACCTGATTTTTAACCTTAGGACCCTACCTTGTTCTCGGTGAGGTTTCTGCTGCCCATTTACCTCTCTGCTTGCTGTGCCAGTCTACAGTGACACATACATTATGACTAATGATCACATTTCATGGATCACAGTTCAGGCAGCGATATAATTACCGTATTGATCCAGCTGTTGTAATCAGATACACGAGTGAAGACAGACGGCTTCTTTGCATAATTGCAGCCCAGCGAGGAGCCAAAACTGACCACACCATGGACTTCCCAAACCCCCTCAGCATTCCTGCAGTTGAGTGGACCTCCAGAGTCGCCCTTCCAGACACAACAGAGAAATGGAATCAGCTAAAAGTTCTCACTAACGAGCTCGTTGGCATGTGTTGTTATAGGTACAATCATCACTGTCCCTCTGTAGACTTCAGTGTTGGGTCAGTTTATGGCATTTATTGATTATATACTCTATATAGACTCTAATATAGTGTAATTCATTGTTAACTACCCATGATATAGACTGGACATTTCCCGTAGTGCCAGGTAAAGTGGGTTATTCACCAGTGGCATATTTAATCCAACCCACAATCCACTGTTTCCCAGACATTGGGAGGCTTATTCATGAAAGGCAGAATAGTTGCATAAAGGAGTGAATTCACATTTATTCGCCACTTCCACATATTGGGCAAACTCTGCGATGTGGCGAATTCGAGACTGATTCGACAGATTACGATAGGCGTGGTCTTACAGAGTACTTCGCGTGCAGGTAATTTGCCTATTTGTCAGGCATTGAAGACTGTCGCAGTAGGTCATTTAAAAAGGCGTATTGTGTCACTGCCATTTTTACTTCGCCAGATTAAATTGGCAAATTAGGGAGCTGATGACAGGCCGGGTACTATCTGACTGACTACGCCACGCTACGCAAGGGATGGGTACTGACTACGCCACGCTACGCAAGGGATGGCTACTGACTACGCTACGCAAGGGATGGCTACTGACTACGCCACGCTACGCAAGGGATGGCTACTGACTACGCCACGCTACGCAAGGGATGGCTACTGACTACGCCACGCTACGCAAGGGATGGCTACTGACGCAGTTGCATATTCACTATGTTTGTATTCACTCTGTTTAGTGAATAAAGAGTATAGACTCGGAGCGAAGCTACCTGAAGGGATGAGAATTCACTTAAACAAATTCTCGCTTTCATGAATAAGCCCCTTATTGTTAAGCACAAGCTGATCCCTCCATGTTTTTCCTTGAGCCTTACATAACAGCTTGAGATGATTCCATCACCACCAGCACAGATCATGTTGGTCTTTACAGATTTCCCCCACCAATCAGGCTGGGAGCAGGTTGGGTAATCCACCACCAGCAAAAGTCCCTGCTGGAGTTTATCTGGGGAGGGTCCATTGGCTGAAATATTAACAGGGTACATCATTAGAGACAAGGGTGATAAATGACGCTAAATACAATAGCGGTGACATCATTACTTACTCTGGATATTCCCCCATCCTGTGACATGGCAGCCATATTTGTCTGGCAGGATGAAGCCAGCAGGGGGCAGGCATGCAGGCTGGATAGTGTCGCTGTAAGTTACACTTTCCTCCAGTTTGATCAAGGAGATATCAAACCTGAAATAAATCCATAAGGTCATTTATGAGATAAGGCATTTAGGAGAAGGGTATCCATGAAATGAATGGCACGGGTCATTAATGTATTTAAAATCACTAACATTCCGAGCACTGGAGTAATTTATGGTTGAAGAGAGAGAATTGTTTTTTCTCATTGGTTTGGAGACATGCTTGTAGGACACTCACCACTGGACATTGCTCTAGCCGAGTAAGGGGACCTCAGCCTTGAGGTTAGGGGGCATATGACGGGGGGTCATTGACTGACCTGCAGCAGTGTAGGAGGATGGGGTTAGGGGCTTAGTCGTGTCCCTTCAACATTTATATTTCACCCTCACACCCTGGGTGTTAGGGGAGATTAGAAGGAAAACTATAAAACCCAAACCGTGGCCCTTGGCTCTCCAATTGTGTGTTTCTGTTCACTTGCCTTTGTGTTTCCCTTGGATTTGTGTATAATAATATATACAGTATATATATATATGTTAAAGAAAACCCCGAAATGTTAAAAAAAAACCCAGACATTTGATGAACCCATTTACAATCCAAACATCAGATTTGCTGGTCTCTATTCCTGGGTTTGAGTTTAGAGATGAAGGTAGTTCCACGTGATGATTAGGAGGCTGAGTGAGTAACCCTGGAGCTGCTTGCCTTGTGTATCTGTTTGCTATAGTAACTCATATATTTTGCAAATATAAACCAGTTCTCCGCGTGTTTATTTAAAGAGTCGTGTTTTCTGTATTTATTTACAGGAGCTCTTCCCTGGGAATCAGCTAGCTACTCTCAGACAGATTCTCCTGTTTTTAGCTTTGTTTCAATCTAAGGTGGCGAACCCTAGACTCAAATGGTGTCACCTGACTCAAAGGCAGGGAAAACACAGATAGGCTACCAACTTTATCTGTCTCGTGCCTTTTAGTGGGAGCTTCTTCACTTAGAGCCATAATCTTGATTCCGCTGAGATCCAGTTGCTGTTAAGCAGTCTTACAGTCTTTGTTGCTGGTGTCCCATCTCCAGCCATGGTCTCAGTAGAGGTCTCTACGTCCTCCAGATATCTAGTTGTTACCCGTTTCCGGTATCAGTTTAGTCCTGTCACTTTGCAGTTTCCTCATTTTAATTTGGCTCTTCAAGATCAGCTACTCCCAGAGCTTCTTCAGCTACCATGGAGGGGCACCTCTGGTGAAGACTGGGGTGCACATTAGACTCTCCACCCTATGTAGAGTCAACAACATCTTCTGTTGTTCCAGTAGATCCACAAATTCATGACTATGGGAATAATTAGTAGGCAAGGTGTGGCAGATTGACTGGGCCTCCTAGTTTGGTCAGCCTATGGTGAACACACATGGAACCTTCAACCTAAATTTTACATACAGTTTAAACAGGAACAACATATCACCATTTCAACCACAATAACATATCTAGAAAGTACCCATTGGACAGCCTATTAGGGTTCCATCTTGAATGATTAATGAGTTGAATGACTTTGATGGTTTTCTCTCCAGATTCAGACAGTCGGAGGTTATGTTTTCCAAGTTTCACTCTGTAGGTGTAGGATGAGCTATAATAAATATAAAGTGTGAGATAGTTACTCCATGCTGGTATATAAAGAAAGTCACAATTACAGAGCTGAAGATCATTATTTAATACGTTTCTTTTTATCTACATAAGTCTTTCATGTTGCCATAGGAACCTACTGAAATTTAGTTCGCTTTTAAACCCTGGAAGATATGCTACAGCTGTTAGGGGGTTTTCAACAGAAATAGTTCTGCATCTTACACTTCTACCCTTAAAATATAATACACCAACCCCCCTGCAGCTCATAGAGATATCTTTATTTCTTAAAGGGGCTTAGTTGTCTCTTAAACCCTAAGAGGTTATTGGAAAAGTCTGAATTGTTGCATAAAAGTGTGAATTTGTCAGCTAAAGACAGTCACAATAGACTGTCACAGTCACATCTCTATAATGAAAATATTGTCGCAGTCGTGACTTTACTATGGAAATATTGTCGCAATTACAACTTTAAAATTGTCGTGACTTTACAATGGGAAAATTTTTGCGATCGCGGATTTGCTATGGGAATTCGTTGTTTGAGAATTCAACAGTCGATTTCTCACATTAGTCAATAAGCCCCTAAATGTCTGGTTGCCAGGAGATTCTGGGTAACAGTTTGGTCAGGTTAGTTCTCAGTTATGCCCCTTTGCACCACAGTTTGTTGAGTCAGTGAATGACAGAGATGACTGTAACGCAGAGAGATTGCAATTACTGCTAAGTATTAAACAGCAAGCCATATTCACATACCTGATACAATGAGCCGCTGTAAGTACCCAGTTAGGCGCAATGAGGCTCCCTCCGCAGGTATGGTACCAGTTTCCATAATAGAGGTACTCCAGTGAAACCTAGACTGGCAAAAGAAATGATTGTAAGGGGTGAGATGACTCCCAGGTGGGTATTTATCAGCAGAAAAAGGTATCATTTTCTTTCACTGTTTGATAAATGCCTCCCATTTCTTTGCAGCAGGGCGTTTGGTTTGTCTTATCTTAGGGGTGACAATTAAACTGGATAATGCCCTTTTAATGTTTCTTTTAATGAACGTTTGCGCCCAATTTGCCACCTGTAGTTATCAGGGGAAGTTTAACTTTAAAGGGATTCAGTAAGTGAAAACAGGAGCAGCCATTGTATCGGATTGTTTCTGAAGGAACCATTGCACTTGTTTTAGTCTGCTCTGTTTAGCCTTGTTTGTCAGTTGGAATTAGGTAGATGGAACAACTGCAGCAGGGATTTTACTGGGGTGGGGGACAGCAGGGGTTACAGCAGTTTGAAGTTCAAGAGCACAATCTCAGTAATTGTTCAGTTTGCTAATACCTTGTTCAAGTGGGTTAAAGGTGATTTGCTGCACGCTCAGTGCACATGTACTCACACACAGAGCGCAGATAAACATTGTCCTTGTATACATGTTTATTGTACAAACACAGCATTACTATAAATATGAACTAAAATGAATTACCTGCCAGGGCCAGCTGTGGGGGACCGCCTCCTCCCCATTGACCACCCGGGTAACTGAAGGTGGGTAAGTGGGAACGCCACAGCCTGATGCTGCAGGTAAAGTGAAACATTCTATCAATGAATAATGAATGTTTGTAAACATCTGGAAACAGGTAAGGAGGTTCCGATTGGTTCGCAGCAGTTAATCACAACCAATAGGAATGGGCTAAGGAAAGATGCACTAAGGAGGTTGTTGGCTAAAGTGAGAATTCTGAAACAGCGGATTCCCAGATCCTTGACCTTGACAATAATAAAGTCAATGAAGT
>WMED01011813.1:0-14061 GCA_019650415.1 Pipa parva
GCGATGATGCTCCTGGCTCTGGACAGACAGCGACTAACATATATGTCCTCAATGGATGGTCATGTAGAGTCATGTAGAGCTACGAATTGGCATCTATTCTCCACTTTTCCATGTTCTCTTATTAGCTAAACTCTGAGAAGTGGTGAATACACAACCAATTTGGACAACTATGATAGTCGCGATCTTACAGAGCTCTTTACATTATTTTGCATGCATGTGCACAGGTACTTCTACTATTGACTAAGTTGAGGAGTGGTGTGAAGGTGCGAATACGACTAGATGAACTGCTTCAAATTCACCTGTTTTACTTTGTTGCGTCAGACTGGCGAATTAGGGGGTTGATGGCAGGGTTCCAATGTTGCACAAGGTGACCATTCTTTGAATAGTGATAATGGCGACTGCAACATGGGACAACCTGACCTAGAAACAAGGTGACATAGAAATAGAATATTTACAGAATACAGTTAGTGGGATATGATGAGACTGACATCACTGCCCTTCACTTGTCAAATTCGCCTCACTCCACATGACTTCTCATCCTACTTCTATCCGACTGACTCTGCCACACTACACATCCGACAGTGATCGCTACTGTCCGCTTGTCCAACCAGTCTATTCTCTGTTTACTCAGTCATGAGAAGTGGAGTTGTGTCTATTTTGGCCATGTGACTCGAATTGTAGCAATGTGAATTCAGCAAGTGAATTCACTCTTTAGTCAAAGAGGCCCTTTAATCTTTCACTTTCAGACAGTTCTGATTCCAAGAAAATATTTTGCAAAGAGTGAATTATTCAGCCAGTAATCATATAACTCTTATAGTAATATTACCAAGATCCATGGTTAATCCACTGAAATACATTTAATAGTTGAATGAAAATATATTCCCCATGGATATGGAATTGCAGATGTTTATATCTAGAGAATGGCCTGTTTGTGTAATGGTTCAGTAATGAGAAAACAGTGGTAGAGTAGAATCTCTACCGTTCTCTCTCTGTTGGCTGAAATGTTTTGTTACAGTTTTACATTCGAGGGGATTTTAGTACAAACCATTATGCTGACCACTGCTTTCACAGTCTGCAGATTTTGTAGGCACACAGTTTGGAAAAAAAAACACGAATTTACTAAGATCTGAAATAAATCATTAATATGGAAAAGACTGATCATAGTTTTAAATATCTACATATATATCCCAGGAAATTAACCTTCTCTAACATTTTGGAAATCTCTAATTTTAGGATAAATTGCTACAGTGCAATGTCCCCACAGTGCCCATTTGGAGGATTTAAGATGTCAGGAAACGGACGTGAAATGTAAGTCACTTTAATGTTATTTATTTTAGAATATATTTGCAGGAAACTTTGCAGTGCAAACCTACTATCATTTTGTTTGGAATTAAGCCAAAGGCAATCATATGTATGGCAATTATGGTAGGGTGTGAATTCTGCTACAAATTAGTATTTAATGCATCACAGGCAACTAATTTGGACTGACAAGAAACCAGTGATAAAACAGCTCTAAACCCAGAAATATAATGATTCACTTTTTTGCCAACCCTGTCCTCGTTATACAGATGTAGTGCCCATAGTGTCATTAATCCTAATCACTGAAAGGAAATGAAATGTTGCAAAAAACATTGGTTCTAGCCCCTATACTAATGGTGATGGCTCCAACATTTGTGGCCATATTAAAACATTTTTAATAATAAGAGTGACTTACCATCTCTTAAAACATATAGCAGGGCTGTTTTTTTTTTTCCAAATCATTTAAAGTTGATGTCATTCAAACAAAACATATAAACATATACGTTTTACTGCATTAGCTTGAGTTATCCCAAAGTATTGTGTTAAAATTCATAGTGTTAAATATTAATTCAGGTACATCTAGAATACAGAAACTGCAAAGGGTTAACCAGTTGCTTTTATTTACAAAAATATTTGTTGTGAATCATCCAGATATTTTAGTTTTCAATGAAAAGGCTGGAAAGGCCACTAGTAGTTTAAATTGGAACACACTATATAATGGGATAATGTTTATACCAAATAATTGGTTTCACTAATGTCTCTACTAGATGAGTGGCTCTGGTTTCTTATGGTCAGTGTCACCCACAACAAAAGGCACAAGGATGCCAAATGACTAGTACTAGTACTTGGCTTAATGGAATATCTGATTCATAAATAATAGCAGGAAAACAACATAAATTAATAATGTTTATTTCTGAAGATTTGTACAATGATACTTTTTTTTTATTGTGTGAACCTATGACCCTCTTAATCAGCTAAAAATGTTTATTAATATTAATATTTGTTAAGCAATTGATAAATGAATTCATGTTCATCCATAGCTATATATATATATATATATATATATATATATAAAATCTTTGAAATACAAGATCCTTCCTTCTCACCTAATACAAATCATGAATATCATTACTTTTACACCCTCCTTATTTAAACCAGAACAGTGTGCTGTATCTCTTCAGTAGAGTAACTTTGGTTCTACACAGTGTTATGAGAAGCCAGCTAAAGTGTGCAAGAAAAATTCCTTTTGAAGATGCCAAAGTTCTGAATAATTATCTAGTACATAATATCCTGAAAATAAAGAGCTGTAGCCATCTGATTTAAATCAATATTTAGTCAACCATTTATGTGTAAATGCAAGAAAGGAGGTGACTATCACCCAACTCCTTCAATAATTAATCAATATAAACTTTTATTCTGTCTATAAACTTCCTACATCACAAGCCCTAATAAGGGTATCTTCCTATTACATGAGAATACTTTATCTGGAATGTACAAAGGAAGACTCTGTTGACACTTGTAGAACACGCCACATTTCTGATCTTTTATCCCATATTGAAACAGAAATCCCGTATCTGACTGTAAGCATACATTTCTTAGGAGTTTACTTTTGTCACATCTGAATCATTTTTTTTTTTTGGAATGAAGAAATTTTATCAGAAAAAAAAAATATTTGCAGAAATGTGCTCACTTATTTCATTTGGGCTCATTACTAGTCTTAGTCATTAAAGGACCAGTAACAACATAAAATGAAAATGGCCAGGGGAGTTATTCATTTGCAGTACTTGTGAATGTGTAATCTTTTAAGCTGAATTCCTGATTTTTATTGGATTGTGTTGTTTCTCTTTTTTTTTTTTTTTTTGCTGGTTACAGACAAACTGTGCTTTCTGGGGCACTTTATGAATATGTACAATCTAAAGTACCATAGGAAACAACAGAACTAAGCAGGAGTTTGTTTTTCTCAAAAGGTACAAGATAGCTTCAAGCACAAGGAAGAAAAACATTCCCAAAATAGTAAAAATCAGGAATTAAAATTAAACGATAACATTTCTAGCATTACTATGTAAGAATACCAAACCAAATGGATTTTTTTATAGTGTTACTGGTTCTTTAAATTTGCTGTTTAAATTATGTATTGCTAGACTCTTTTTTCCATACAACTGATACAGAACCCAAACTTCTAGTTGCAGCTACTGTATTAACTTCAGTTCCCTTTTTAAGGGACACAATGAGCCCAAATTCAGTATCTTTATATTCTGTGATAGACCAGATTGAAATGTTGCCCTGTAGACTGTGCAAAGAAACAAAAATTGTCTAACACTTCTATGGGTTTTTTTTTATTCAGGGGAGAATACGGCCTGCAGGAATATACTGAAGTAAAAACTGTTATCATGAAAATTCCACAGAAAAATTCCTAAGTCTGATGAGTCACCTGAAGTATTGTATACATGGAATATCACATAAATACAGGGTTAGCTAAGAGGTTATAAATCCAAATTTAGAAACTACTGAACACATTTGATTTCTAGAGTTTATTTCAGATTAATTTTGCTGAAGTTATAAAGGTCACCATAAAATCAGCTTCAAAAGTACCATAGATTTCAAGATATAATTTTTTTTCAAAATTTGGTAATATGCGGGATAAATGAGATGGACTTCACTTGTGTGCGCATCATGCTGTATTTCCTCTGACATATTTTCAATGAGCTAAAAGCTGAAAATAGTGGTATATAAAATATAATCAGAATTCGATATAAAACTAGGGAGAAACCACTTGAAAATGTAATTTTTTTTTTATAAATAGGGTAACAGTAATTTTCATTTGTTGATTGGGAAAATATACACTATTTCTACTCTAGTAAATGTGTCCAGTTAGTTTTTAAGGGAGGTTTAAAATAATTATAATAATCTGAAGAGAGTACAAACTGGACAAGCACTGATCACTGACAATAAATCCAACACCTACCATTAGGGAGATATTTGTAAAAGTCAAAAAGCATTTCAACTAGCATTTCACTGGAGAAACAGGCTTTTATCAATTTTTCAAATTTTCACCTATTTCATAAGCTGTTGAATGTGAATATTATTGCCCAAAAGTGTTCTACAAACAGGCTGGTGTAAGCAGGGCCGGTCCTGGCTAGATTTGCGTCCTGGATGAACCACCCCTTGGGCACCCCCTCGCCCCGTCCCACCCCCCCCCCTGCTGGCACCGCACAGTCAAACTGTTTCTGTTTGACTCAAACAAGGGGGCGCACACACCGGCACACAAATACACTGTGGGGTTTCAGTCAAACCCCACAGTGCGTTTGTGCACCGGTGCGTGCGCCCCCCTGTTAATTGTACCCAGGGCGTCGGCCCACACGGCCCATATGAAGAACCAGCCCTGGGTGTAAGCCATTATTCCCTATGGAGTAGGTCCTGTGACTTAGCCACAGTTGGAAAAGTGTTCCCATCAAAAAATGATATTGATGTCAGTCTGAAATGAAGGGAACACATCTGCAAAATACTGCAAAGTGTGCTGCTTTCAGCCGATCGATATTTATCGCAAACTTTGTTTCAACATTGAAAACATTTTATTGATTGTATGTAAATTAGCAAAATCAGAAAGTACAGTAAAACAGAAATTAAAGGCGAAAAACTACAAAACTAATTAAAAAGGTTGAAAAGGTATAAATGGTCTTTACAAAAATCTTCCCTAGGGCGAAATGTAATTTGTATGGCTACCTTTCTATTGAAAAACCGAGATAGAAAAAAAACTTGTGCGATAATCTTACGAGAACAATGCAAGATCTCATGTGATAAACTCGGAAAGACTGAGAGCAGTTCAATTTTGCCCTTAGAGTGTTAACACTACGCAATACCATTGTATAACCGTCCATTTTGTATACAAATTTATTGAAGGGTCACTTTGTAGTGTAGTAAACGTATTTACTGGTTAAATGAAAGCATGAAAACATATTACACAGTAACCTCATGTAGCAAATCAAATCTGTTGAAATAAACATTTTTAAAACCATCTTCATGTTGATTGATGTTGATTTATTTTCCTTTTACAGTATAGGAAAAATGTGAACTCTTGTTTTAATGTGTTGGTTGACTTAAAATTGTATTACAGACAAAAGTGACAATTTAACTATAATCACAATACACGCACAATAAAAAAAATATATTTTTTTCCTTCTGTTAATGATTTAAAATTACAACTGTTGATATATGTAAGGACATCAACCTTATCTGGTATACTGCCAAAGAGTATTGTATTCAGTGCCAGAGTAACTGACGAGTTCTATCTCTGGAAATATGGCTTCTTCCTGGATATGCCCTTAGCCACATATTATATTACTCAATCCTATACACTAAATTTGAACATCATCGACCATATATCCTCATATGTATGGATTCTCAACCAACGATAGATTTTTCTGTTACTGAAAAAACTTTAATTTGCCACAGAATCATTCCCTAAATGCTCCAATAACAGCCAAAAAGAATTAAAAAATATCCAAAAACAGCAAAAGCAGATTTATACATTTCCTTTATAAACCTTTAATGTTATCCTAGTTAGATTAAAACACATATCTCCTCACACTGAAATATGATAGGGCAGCCAGAGAAAATCCATTCTAGATTTTGACAACTAATTAAAATATTAATGTTTGTATTTTTGGGTACAGAAGCAGGCTACGTGGAACAGGGAAAAGTAATACGTCTATTTTCCTTGTTTTGTCCTATCAGCATTGTGCTTAATGCTTTACTCCTGCAGACATTTTTCTTATGTCGGGTTAATGACTGACATTTTCATGGGGAAATACTTGACAAGTGTTGAAAGGCCAGAAAAAGAAGAATCCCATTTGGATTGGCACGGCAGTTAGTCCTACATAATACTCGTAGAAATCTTCTCTTCACTTTGAAGCTAAATTCCTCATTTGTATTATTTTGAGTATGTCTCCCTGCTTTGTGCTTGCAGCCATCTTGTATCTTGCTTGTTGCATATCAACATGTGACACCCCCTCCAGGAATCAGAGTTTAAATTAAAAAATAATGGGGGTTATTCATCAACAGGGGCAATTGAACACACAATCAACTCAAGCAGAATTTTGCAGTGTATGGGTATTGTCTCCTAAAAGGATCTCTATGCTGCCAATCACCATTAGGGGGTTATTCACTAAAGTCTGAATTGTTGCGTATAGGTGCGAATTCGCCAGATAGAGACAGTCACAATAAGCTGCTACTGTCACAGTCGCATCTTTATAATGAGAATATTGTCACAGTCGTGACTTTATTATGGGAAAATTGTCGCAATCTTAACTTTAAAAAATTGTTGCAACTTTACAATGGGGAAATTGTAGCGGATTTGCTATGGGAATCCGCTGTTTGTAAATTCGACAACCCCCTTAGTGTGAGGTTTGTTGAATATATTAACCCTGAAAATAAACATGTTACAGTTTGGTAAACTCATGAACCCATGTGTTGTGAAATGGATTTTAATAAATGAGGCTCACTAAGATTTAATTATGTTTATATAAATACATTTATTTTTCCTTATCAGTAATAAGAGCAATAGTAAGAATGCAGTAGTAAATAGTAAAGAGTGCATAAATTCTACAGCCAAGCAGTTAGTTTGTTTACATTTGTTTGCTGTTAACGAGGTGGCGCTCTCCCCTTTGTTTGTTGTGCGCTCACAGCGGGCTGCCTTTCCACTGGTGGCTTATTCACAGCAACACGTGGAACATTTGCTTGCGGTACAGTTAGCTTGGTTGACTTGGTTTTGGTGTCGTTGTCTGCAGTGCCTTCCACTGTAATTGTGATATTATTTGGCGACAAAGCCTTTTCATCTGCAATATAAAGAAATTCAAATAGAAAAATATTGAAATATATTAAAGTTTTAATTATTGAGAGGTTAAGGTACAAATGATGTATGAGATGCTGCTAATTGGAGACAAGAACATTGGTTGGTACCGGTGTTGTGAGTAAAACAACTGTTTATTTTGTTATGACTTTTTATCTACATGGGGGTTATTCACGGTGCGAATTTGACTGGCGAATTCTCAAACAGCGGATTCCCATAGCAAATCTGCTGCAATTTCCCTATTGTAAAGTCACAACTGCGACAATATTCTCATCATAAATTCGCGGCTGCAACAGTAGCAGCCTACTTATCTGGCGAATTCACACCTATACACAACAATTCAGACTTTAGTGAATAACCCCCTATTTCATGAAGTGTGCTTAAAGGAAAACTGCTGCTTAACTGTCTGCTTGGGTGTTAAAGGGACAGTTGCTGCTATACTTAGGGATTTCATTGGCTAAAACATGCTACCTGCTCCCCAATCATTTGACTAGTTCCCCACAAAAAATATGGTTCACATTTAATTGAAGAAAACAAGCACATACTTATATAGAAGAAAGTAATGTTTGGCATGGTATGTCAACCTAAAATGTTTCATAGAGTTCACCTCTACACCTTAGGAGGCAAAAACATTACATAAACATTCTTTCCTGTTCTTACAGAAAAACAGATTCCTGACAAGGATTCAGACTTGTAACAAATAGAAATTACTATAGCATCTATGACACTAACAATGTATGCCTCCAACATTGTCAGTGAAGGCTGATATCTTTATAATAATGATCAACTTTTCCCCCTAAGCCACAACCAATGCTTAGTTTTAACATCTAAGGGACCATGGTAAAATCGGCTTTGTACAAAGACTTAACACTACTTTTTCGGTGATTAAACACTAATGGGGAATTCACCAACAGGTACAATCATTCACAGAGGTCTAGTAACCCATAGCAACCTATTATCAGTTAGAACTCATTGAAATGAATAAGGGAGCTAGGGTTACGAAAGCCAACCTCTGATTGGTTGCTATGGCTTACTAGACCTCTGTAAAGTTTGATCATTGATGTACACTTGACTAATAAATATTTGTGCCATGAAAGCTTTTAAATAATTCTTTTTCTGTATAATTTATTTTTAAAACATACAGTATCATATTATGGGAATGCTTACGTTCTCTTTCTTATATTAGTTTATAAAGAGATTAATTAGGTTTCTCAGCTAAAGTCTGTATAAGAAATAGATTTGGATTATTAAATAATTTCTTTAAAACTGATATAAAACACCCCCTTAAATGTGGATACATAAAGTGGTGAATCATTTTCACTATCATTGCTCTACAAGCTCCATACTATATAAAGCTGGTCAAGAATGGAACCCTGGTAACAGGATTACTCTATTTACCATAGTTTAACATAAAACACAGTTGGATGTATGAAATATTTGAAAAGGAATGCTGCTCTGTGTGTACACGTACATTGCTAATACTGAATCTTTTATTTTATATGAAGCCACATGGAATGCACTTAATCTTCTTACCATGCAACCTGTATATTTCATGTACCAAGTTTCAATATAGATTAGAAGAGAACCAAACCCTAACATATTGTGCCCTTACTTAGAAGAATTAAATACAATTTTTTTTTGTCAGTCATAAGCTTTCCTTGGTCCCTTGAAAGTGAGTATGTGTAACAAGCAGTGTGTGCATGCTTGCACTACTTGTTACTTCTTTCAGTTGAATGCTGGAATCTGCTGCAGAGACACAGCTCTTCCCAGCACTTCCATGTTGGATTAGCCAATCCGGAACCACTGACATCACGGATGGCATCAGCGGCCGCAAATTCAAAAAGCTGAGCACTGCCTTCAGCAGCGTTTGATCATTAACTAATTAACATCAGCAGTGAAAGGAAGGATCCTGTTTGTTTACTGCTTCAAGTTCTGCTCAGTTTCAAGTCTGCCTTAAATGGATCTAGTTCATGTGATTTCTGTTACTGTTTTCAAGTATCCTGTTCGGTGGAGTGTCAGCTCTTCAGTAAGTCTCTTTACATTTTGCACCTTCAGTTTCTGTCAAGTTCAGCACCAGCCAGTTTGCAGCATTTGGGAGGTTTACTCTGAGGGCTGCGACCTGGGAGGTGCCTGCCGCAAAGGCCATACCCTCTTGCGGGGGTTTCAGCGTGAAGACCTGGCCCTCCTTAGACTCCATGCCTCAGTGCTAACCTGTGCCAACTTCTACTGTGGTATTGAGGCTCCACTATCACCCCTTTTGCACTGTGCACCTGTACCCGAGTCTGCACTTGTAGCCCCATCTGAGTCTGCACCTGTAATGTATCCGAGCACTGAGAGTCCTGTATCCGAGCACTGAGAGTCCTGTATCCGAGCACTGAGAGTCCTGTATCTGTTCCTGGCATATGGGCCTGGGTTGCTTTTGTTCCCCGTTCGGCTGCCCAGTTATCGTGGCATCCTGTTTCTGGATCTGTTCCTGGCACTTCCTAGTGGTGTACCACCTTCTTCTGTGTGTCCTGCACCTAGTACCAGTTTGCTCGTCTATTATGCCTGGTGGCGTAACGGACTCTGGGTTTGCTACAATGTCCCAGTTCCTGTGGTAACCAATTATTGTGTTTCCTGCCATGTTTGTGATTTGTGTCTGTTCTAGTCCAGTCCTAGCATTCCTTCCTTACGGAATGATCGAGCCTCTGCTCCCAGAAGTTCCTATGTTTCAGCATGCCTGTACCAATGTGGTGGTATGTAGAAGTATGAATGATGTAACAAGCATATTGGAACTTCTACACACTCCAACCCACTGATACAGGTTTCCAGAACCAATTAAAAGTATTAATACTAATTAGGTCTAATGTAAGGGACATCCTGTTCATTTCTCTTTAAGTACCTTTTAAGGTAAGTGACTCTACATATAAATAAAATATATCTTGTAGCCCTTTGTATAATATATCTGTACAAGAAAAAAACAACATAAATGTCCATAGAAAATGAATACCGTTTATAAGCATAACAACTACAATATAAGCAATACAATTACAATAATAAAAAAACAATTCAGTTAATTCAATTACAAATATTATTGGGGCATAGCCAAAAAAAAATAATCAGGAGATGTTAGTTATAATAAATTTTATAGGTCATAGCATGTGTTAATGCTTTTTTTTTTAATCCAATTCTAATTGATATACTTTTAGGAGCTAGTATTTCATTAATTCCTTTTCCCAATACTTTTTAGCCAACTTAGTCCCGGTTATACTTTGCTTCTACTTACTTTATGTAAGCAGGTGAATGTATTCTTTTTAAAAAATGAAATTGTTTTCTAGTATTTTTAAGTTCAGATTCTCTATATCCCCACTGGAGACACTGATGGCTGACGTAGCAGCTGATCTTACTGCAAGTGAAGAAATTGGCTATACAGTCATCCATAGTTACCAGACATGAAGATCTACATGACAAAGCCTTCTTGCATATTGTAAGAGGTATCAGGTGGATGTGTGATGTATAAAAGCAAAGGATTGATTCCACTATGGGTCTGTCCTGTTACATTCTATGGAAAAAGCTACTACCTAGAGACTAGAACACAGACACTGGAATATAGACTGATGCACAAACTTCTTTATTATTGCTTCTTTATCATTACAAATACAAATATTTTACTGGGATTTTATGAGACATTATAGGAATGCCCTATACAATATATTCATCCTTTTTTAAAGTTTGCCAATTCTTCACTCTGGTAGCTTAGCTCCAGTTGATGTTGAAACTGGTATTGCAAGCCCAAGGCACTGCTATGGACAATTATACTGGCCAATTGTAGGAGCACTGACACCACTGAAAAGTGTGGGTGATATAATTAAATGATAGTTACAAAGAAAAGCAATCTGTATGAAAAAATTAAACAGCTCAAAAACCAGATGGCTTAAGTCAGGGATGGTGAACCTATGGCACGCGTGCCAGTGAGGGCATGAGCCTTCACCACTGCTGCATTCAGCGCAGGCCGCAGACCTGACCTGACAGTTTTAACTGAAGGAGTGCTCGCTCGTTGTGGATCTCTCCTTCCCTGATGCAGGCGTACTCCTCCCCAATGCAGGCCGCAATGATGTCACTCATCATTGCCGGCACTTTGTGGGACCATGCTGGTGAGTGACGTCACCTTTTTAGCATTCTGTGCCGAAACGGTTTGCCACCACTGGCTTAAGTAATCACTGAAGCAAAAAATGCTTCTTGTAAAAAATAATTTTGGTGCATACAGTGTTTACAAATAGGTAGCTCTGTGTAATATGAATCTCTTTGCTATGTAAGGGGAGCCAGGGTGGACATACCTGAATCATTGAGTGAGGAATTTGGAAATATACAGGTTCTCAATCCTGTATAGTCTCATGGATCCTAGCAACATTCTCCTGGGGGATCTCATTGATGTTACTGCTGATCTAAGGTTGTAAGTGCCATTTACGCATGGTGATGTTATTGCTGGAATAGATCTCTTACTTTTTATTCCTCGCTTTGTTCATAAATTGGTGTTCTGTTATTTTAAAGCAACAACCACTGGTGCTGTGTCAATCAGATAACTGTGCCACACATTAAAGTTTAGCTATAATGAAACACCTTTAATTAAAATGATCTACGTATATTGATTTTGTCAGTATCAATAAAAGGTATGGACTTATGACAGCTTTAGAAGGGCTTCAACTGAAATATCTGGAGTTTGTTTTGGACTTCGAAAAATAATATGAGGGGTTAAAACCTGAAATAGATCATACGATACCCAGCAAGATGTCTATTTTGTAGCATGTTAATATAGATACACAGTAAACATGGGCAAAACCCCCCCCCACCACCACCATCTCTTCTCGTTGCTCATTATGATGTAGGGGGAAGCGTTGACACATCTCATATATATATATTTGCACACTAAGGTAGAAATTTATAAAGATTATTTTGATTATTTTGTTTTGTTGTCACTTTTCAAACACAATTTTTCAAGCTGCTAGACTTTTTTATTCTGCTGATTTTTATAGAGCTGATTAAAAATTGGTGATGCTGAAAAAGAACAATATTGATCCTTCACAATCGGCACATTTTGCAATGTTGTTAGTGCATTTTTCTTGTTTATTGTGGCAATATGACCAGACCAACTACATAGCGAATACTGGGGGGGTTCACCAGCCTAAAGCATGCAAACACTTTTGGCTGAAAAAAATTAGACAGATCGGCTTTAAATCAGTAAATATGGTGATATTGATATAGTGCCAATGTTTCAACAGCTTTAAAATATTTATAAATATCTCCGTTTAACTGTTCTCTGAAGCTGTAGTATTGCGCATTCTGATAAACGTATGACATCAACCTCTTGTGTCAACCTCAACATAGCACTTAAAGTGATATATCCATGTGATCTTATACTGTATTGTTTAATGCATTTTTCCCAGTATTATATTTTTATTACTGAACTGTACAGCACTGTGTATATTTGAGGCGCTTTATAAATAAAATTATACATACATACATCAAAGCCTAGAATTGATTTTAAAAACTGTAATACTCTCTGCTTGTCACAAGGTGGCAATATTCTTCCAATAAATGCTCTCTAAATGTACACTAATATCTCTATTAAAGGATGCTGTGTATTGCATTATTTTGGCTTCCTTAAACACGGATTTTATAACCAGAAAAGTGTAACTTGGACTCCTACAGCATTTGAGCATCATGAAAAATTCTAAAAACAAAAGTTAAGTAAGGGCGAATGCTGCTCTAAGAAGTAATTTATAATAAAATCACTACAAATAAACCACTTGCTAAAAACGCTAAATAATTTTTGCAACCATTGTCCGGATATGCATTGCATACATTTTATAAATGGTTAAACATTAAAGGCAACATTAAAAGTAATATAATTTCTAATTATTACTGATTCCATGGAAGTTACCTTGCTTCATTGCATTTCTGACACTGGCAGGCAACAGTTCCTCTAAATCTATCAACGTTTCATTGGTGGTAGCTTTGTTGTTCCTTTTATTTCTTTCTTCCTCCCGTTTCTGTAATTTTATAAAGCACAATTTCAAATCAGAGCAAACACTCATTTCAATAAATGCATTAAACTCAATATTACATACAAATTAAAAAGGAAACGAAGCTCCCAAAATGCATAAAGTATATAAGAATTGTATTATTTACTAATGTTAAAAAAAGAAATAATCAATTATTATTTAATAACAGTTATTAATAAAACTGATTCCTTCAAAATGTTAGAGATGATTATATACAGTAGATTCATGGGTTTCCTTTCTGAAGGTATTTATATATGATGAATTGTTGCTATAGCACAGTGATGGCCAACCTTTTCAGCTTGGTGTATCAAATTTCAGCAAAAAAAAAGGAGTTTGTTGTGTGTCACTTCTGGGCAACTCTCCTAATGAGTGCACGACACAAACGGTCCCAAGACATGTGTCACCACTGCCACGCGTGTCATAGGTTAGCCATCACTGCTATAGCAGCTGGTTACCTCAATTCTGGCTACAAGTCCAGGTTCAGGTATTGCTATGGTACAGTGTCTCTATGTAGTACAAATAAAAACCATCCAAACTTGCAATAATGAGGACTCAGGGCCTCATTGCCTATAATTTCAGTCATATAGCCAAAGTAGCCACACATTCACTTGTCCTTATTGATGAAGATTTGGATGGATAGATTTGTTGAATACACGGACTGGAGAAGTCAGTTGAATAAAAAGAAGATGCAAAGTCATGCGGACTGAGGTGAATTACTCCAGTAAATTGCAGACATCATCCTCAACATAACCCACTAACTGTATATAAGTGAATAATACATCTATTTCTATGTCACCTCGTCCCTAATTTATGTTTAGTAGTAGACTAATTTAGTCACAGTCGCCATTGTCATTTTTGATGAAATAGTCACCT
>WMED01011814.1:1599-15079 GCA_019650415.1 Pipa parva
GTATATACATTAAAATGCAAATTGCGGTGTTGATGTGTGAATTCACAACAATTCATCACTTCCTCAACGTTGCCTATTCACCAAAGACTGTTACTTTCTTTCATGTAGCAAATATACATACTGTGCTGTCTTAACATGATTAAAATAGATAAATCACCAGGCCCAGACGATATATACCCAGTGCACAAAGAAGATGTGGTTGAGCTTAAGGCTGGGTTCACACGAGCGTATGATGCGCAGCTCATCTAACTAACAATTAACTATTTTGTACTGTAAGAACAGTGAGGCTACAGAACTCTCTGCCTTAAGCTGTTTTGGTTAATTCCATAAAAGAGGTCAAAAAGGGCTTGGATGTTTTCCTTCAGTGTAAGAACATTATAAGTTATGGGTAATAGATAACTGAAGGTGAGATCTTGATCCAGGGAATTATTCTGATTGCCATATTGGAGTCGGGAAGGATTTTATTTCCCTAATATGAGGATAATTGGCTCCACCTCATTTGTTTTTTGCCTTCCTCTGGATCAACATTGCAGGTACATAGTTTGAACTGGATTGACTTGTGACTATTTTCAGCCTTATAAACAATGTTACTACTATATAACAACCATGAATTTACCCAACACTTTTGAAATTTATTAAAAACGAAAGCATCGATATCGCGATATCGAAGGGATTTTTACCGATATCGTGATATCGGTGCTTTTGATATTGGAATTTTACCGATATTGCAATATCGATACTATTGCTATCGAATTTCAGCCGAGCCATTGATTTTAATGGCAGAATGCCTGAAATTCCAATATTGCGATATCGATATCGGTAATTTACCAATTTTAATAAATTTTGCCCAACTTTGTCTATATGTGCTTGTGAATGCTTCAACACTTTGGGGAATTATTATGTGTCAAATTGTGAATTTTCCAAGGCTTACTGTCATGAATTTGTGAATTTAATTTAATCAAATAAAAGTGGTAAATTGGGGGCTTAAGGCAGGTGGGAGTAATGCGACGTTTCTCTCAAAAGCCATAGAAAATATGGCAAGAAGAATTCCAGCATTAACTAGGAATATTCTCTATTCTGTGGTGACAATACTAGTGACCAAAATGTGACAAAAGTGTGGCATTGCTATTTCCTAGTGACAGTTCATACCTATCTCCAGCATGTTGCCTTAATTATAGAAAAAGCAGTTTAGTGGCATTGTCTCCTTTAAATGGATCCATGTAAACATGACATCAAATGGCTACAGTTTGCATATGCTGGTCAAATTTTCCATAATACACTATGGGGAAGTGGTGAGATGCCAGGGGCCATTTGGAGAGGTGGTGCCTTGAGCAGCTTCACACTTCAATACAGTTCTGGATACAAAGTATTGTAAAGTCCCTGCAGAATTATACTGTTTGTTTTTCCACGATCTCTTTTAAGGGGCCAAAACTCCTGTACCTCTTTCCATCTGCTTTACATGGAGGTGGGACACCCAGTAAGGGGGAATCCCCTTACAAGTCAGGATTTCCTGTGGCTCAGTGTAAAACAATGCCAGTTTACCCTTAGCTTAACGGTAAAGATTAATCTATATCCATTAGAGTGGGTATAGATAACCGATTCAGAAAACGTGATCAATCGGTGAGTAACTTTACAAAACGAAATAGAACTGAAATAGGATTATTTAAAGAACTGGGGGATGATAACATTTAAATTTAGTATGATTATATTACTTTCCAAATTTAGAAAGAAATAATACTGTTAGTCAGACCTTGTGCACTCTTATGATGAAAATTGCTTCCTGCCTATGTGAATAACTTGAATTCATATGATTAGCTCTCAGTGTATTGCACCTCACACAATCAGATGATGGTCTCAGTAACATAGTGGATGGCATTCAGAAGAGAAAAATTCATCGGGTCACTGTCAGCCAAGATGGAAAAATCCCGTGGGAAAATGAGTGAACTGAGAAAATGTTCATTCTTTATTAGAAAATACTTGTTGAACTGTGCTTTATTAACAACATGGAAAGGAACAAAAGTAAAACTTCGAAGACAACAAAAACTTTTTATACTTTTGACATTTGATAGTCACAATGAAGCACAGTAAAGTGTGCAAGGCTAAATAAGATTTGTCAGTGTAACCATTTGCAGTAATGTAAGCTCTTTTTGAATGTTTGATGGGTCTGTTCATTCTCTATTCCTCAGTAGTTCATCTTTTTTTCTTTGGCATTTTATTTTCAATTTCAGTAAGTTGCAACATTTAGGTTTGCCCTTTTCCTTTTGCCAGATAATTTGTGCGCAGCACCTGGTATATAAAGCAGCAGCCAGACATTTGACAAGCAGGGTTTGCAAGTTTCAGCCAAGCTGAGCTTTCCAGCTCTGTATGACTTACTGACGGAATACTGGTCCTTCCTGGGAGCTGGGAATCATACTGCATATTGCCCATTTCCCAGCTGGATATTTTAAATACCATTTGCACATCTGCTACCAGACATTTTTTTTTAATAAAATGAATCATTATACACTGCAGAGTTATAGACTGTGATGCAGAAGTACAAAATGCACCTGAATCCAAACAAAAAATGAACAACTTATATAAGATAATGACAATGTAAGAATATTCCTATTTGTCTAGTATAGTAAGAATGCATCCCGTTTTGTGATTTAGATTAGAATCTATCATACCATAAACAAAGGATCTTTATAAAACAAAGTATGAGACATTCTGAATGCCCTTAGGATAAACTTACATTTTGTCTTTGATTATCCATCATGGAAGGGATAAGTAGGTGATTCTAACTGGCTGCCATATTGAAACAATGTGGGTACAGAATCACTGATGATATAAAAGAGAGAAAGAAAGTTTAGAGGCAGCCAACCTTGTTTATCAATGCCAAATGGAAGCCAAATAGACTCATTGTTTATTACTATTAAGATTGCTCTAAGCAGCCCAGTGTTTAAATTAAAGGGACACAACCCATGGATAGCATGTTTTCTGTTATTGTATGGCTCACTATGTTTGTTTAAATGAACACAATACTGTATTTCCATGGTTTATGGTTCCGGAGACTTGTACTGTAGGTTATTTATATTCCTTTTACAGCTAAGAGCTGCTCTAAGTCTGTGTTTAACTTCTCTCAACTAATCTTGGGATTTGTAAACATTTTTTCAGTGTGGTTTTCTTTGCTTCTGTTTTTAAGGCAGATAGCAGAATTTAAAAATTACATTGGTAATACAGTGGTACCTTGAGATACGAATTTAATTTGTTCCGTGACTGAGATTGAACTGAAGACAGTTCATATCTGAAACCAATTATCCCTTTTTAAAATAATGCATATGAAATGAATCCTTTTCGGTCCCAACAGCTCGTATCTCAAATTTCAGCTTGTATCTCAAACAGGAAAATGGTCCGAATCGCAACTTGTATCTCAAGAAATTCGTATGCTAAGCAGTTTGTATCTCGAGGTACCACTGTACTGAGGAAATGAAAGGAAAATACATTAAAAAATGTTTATCTTAGGATAAATAAAGTATTAAAAAAAAGTTTTTTTAACTTTCTGTCCTTTTTATCTTAGTATTTGTCCATAATGTTCCTGATGACTAAACCACTTTGTTCATATGCCTATTCAGATATCAAATTATTGATACGTATGGAAGAGTGCATGATTTTTGTGTGATTAAGATACTGTACAAAATGAAATTATATACTGATCAGCCATAACAATAAAACTACCAGCTCAATATTGTGTGGTTCCTCTTGTGTACCCAAGAAAGCTCTGACATCGAGGCAGGGACTGCAAAAGAACTCAGAGGGAATCTGGCCAGGATTTCAGCAGTAGATCTGCTAAGCCCTGTATGTTGGAAGGTTGAGATTCCAGGAATTGAACTTATCTTTTAGCCTTGGAAACCCCAGATCTGTGCTTCATTGATTTGCTTCCTTAGACCACTTGTTGTAGATAGTAATTACTGCAACATCTGACAACTTGCCAATTTGAAGATGCTCTGAACCAGACATTTAACCATCTTAGCCTATTCTAAGAACTTCAGATTCTTACTCTTGTCAATTTGTTCTGCTTTTGACAAATTAACTTCAAGAATTGAATGATTATTTACTGCCTAATAAATCCAATCACTTGACAACTGCCATTGTTACAAGTTAACCGATATTATTTATTTCACCTGTCAGTGGTTTTAATGGTATGGTTGATCGACATACATTTTTGTGAACATTATTCTGGTTGCAAAAGACAGCTGTTGAGCAGAGGTGAAGAAATCATGTTAAATTTTACAATATATATGCAGACACAATTTATTATATGTAGAGATCTGGATCATTTTGGTGAATGGTTCCTTGAAACTATGAAGTCCTAATTCATAACTGATAAATATACATTTTTTAGAGCAGGGGCAGCATGCTGGCTTTCTATTGTCACAGAAAATGATTACATAACTCTAGGAGAAAGAGAAATACCTTGAGTCAAATTTTTGTACTGGAAGGTAGGATTGGAATACAGGATAAGCAATCTATTATGATAGGGTTAGGAACATAAGTCACTAATCAATAGAGACAGGTAGCAACACCTAGTATTATATGAATTGTTTTTGGTTACTTTGCTTTGTAATTGGACCCTTAGGTGGACAGTTAGTATCTGGCATTGTTCTGTTGCAATACAATTCATAGTTATAATTACAAACTGTTTCATGAGGCCTGAACCAATGAGATTTATAATCATTCCAAACATTGACCAATCACTTTGCTCAGCTACAATCATGTCAGTCAGTTTGTGAATTGGTCGTCTAATGGTAATGTCTCCTTGTTACATAACTTAATTTCATAACTCTGTTTTCCCATCTCTACTAGTGGGTACGGGGCTCAAACAATTTGTGGGGGGGGGGGGGTCACATTATGCACAAGTAATAGCTGTGTGTTGGGTGAATCTTAAAGCAAAAAGAAAAATCTGTCACAATACAAATAAGTCACAAAAGTTAGTAGTAAAATCAAAAAGTGAAAATTTATCAGCTGAATGAACATGGCAGCTTAGTAACTTAAAGTAATGATTTTGATTGTTTGCTCATCTCTTGCTGACGTCTTTGATCTGAGTACCATTGTTTGAAATAAACTTCAGACAATAAATATTCATGACAGGGATCAGAACGTCTGATAAAATAAAAGCAGAAGCAGTTTAAAATAATGATATCATACCTTCTAGAACGTATGCAAGATTTTAGAAGGTACTGAGTGTTCCTTATCTAAAAATGAATATGAAGAATTTTCATTTTTGGTGTTCGTTTTCTTTTGACAGAAAAAATGGATGACTCTGAATTAGTTTAATCTGATTTGATTCAGAAAAAAAGTATGTTGTTTTTTTTCTTTTCTTCTATAATTATATAATTACTGAATACTGTAATTAGGTTACTTAAGATATTTTCTGCATGCCTGTGTATAGCTTATCTAAAGAAAGTTAAAATTCATCTCCTCACCCTGACGATCCATCTGTACTTGTACACGCAGCAAGTGAATCTCTTTGAGATAGGAAGAGAAAGAGCCTGCAAAGTCATGGCAGGTCATTTTAATGCCTTTTTTTAAGCGCACCATTAATCTTGACTCTTATACAGGTTGCTGCCAGCAATATTTGGAAAGAAAGTTCTCCAACTTTTTAAAAGCACTTTTCCTGAAAGTAGCACAGTGTTTAAATCATTTTGCATGGCTCCTGTTCTACTTTGCTTTGTCAAAATAAAAATACTACTTTATTCTCTATATAAAAGCCCACACGTGTGGAGATGGCCACTTGGAACACACAGTTCTGTTTGTTCTATTATGAAATACCCAAGAGTTATTTTTCAGTCAGTCCTGCACAACACATTAACTCATTTGCTACCAAAGAAGTATATACACTTGTGGAACTAGGCTAAAGACCTGCAGCATATCTCTTCTCTGTAGTGTTTAAATTTTTACTGACCCTCCCACATTGAAATGATCAATCACGCTTATTAATGTTTTCTGGTAAGTGCATGCATTTGCACTGACTGCGCCCCTAGAGTGCAACATGCAGAAATATAATACTACAGTTTATTAAATGCATAGTTTTGATTTTGGGCATTCCCACAAGACCAAAAAAAAAAAGCCTAAAAAAGTGCTATATACATTTTAATGATTTGTAATATCCTTCTCTGCCCAACCAAAGGTTGCCGCCTTGATTGGGAAAAGTTCTAATAGACAGGTTCTTTAATTCGATTCCTCCTAGTTGCAATTAACCAGATGACCTGATTGAAGAAGCTATCCATTGCAATTTTCCCTGACCACAGAATAGAGTATGTTAATTTGCACTACCTGATAAAGATTTTTCTACAAAAGTACTGAAATAGATTAGTTTACTGGTTTGTGAATTTTGGGATACGAATGCTTTTTCTGATTAATGCTACATGTCTTTTGGAATTTTCAAGCATGAGAACAAGTGATTGTTTGTGATTACAACTATGATAGGAATGTCTCCACTCCCCAGGAGTGATTAGTTTGTATCTGACTGCAGATGGAAATGAGGTCTGATGTATTGTACCTACAATTTAAATTCTGTGAACAGAATCGACATAACAGAAGGGACATGTTATTATGGCAAAGGTGGTAAATCTAGGGAAAAGACTTTAAAAAGATTTTAAAAAATCTTCAGATGTATTGAAATAGAAAGTACACAATTTCAAGTGAAGAATTAGCAGAATTGCATTTTGAAAATAAAATACCATTCATTCTGTAATCTTTAGAATTTTTGTAATTGCAAATTCAAAACTACAGTTTCTCGCATCCTCCCAACTGCAAAAACAACATCTGGTCTACTCAATGTTGCCTATCCCTGTTACTACAGTATAATTGAGGTGATGTTCAGAGTAGAGTTAAAAAAGTGTTTTATTAAGTCTAAAAGGCATTGTTCAGGATTACAAGTACATTTCCTACAAACAGAATGTTCTAAGAAATGTGTCCATGTTTAACTATAAACTATAAGAATAAACAGATTGTTGTTATGGATAGCTCCCAAGCTGGCTATAACTTTTTCCTGGTTGGATGACTATGAATCATGCATCTCAAATTCTATCTGTATATAATCCGATGGGATCAGTATTTGTGTGAAAATAAGTGACAGTACAGATTAATAGCTTCGGCTACTGCTAAAGCATGAACCTCATCACTAGCTCAATGCTAATCCATGCTGGGTAGTAACTGCTAAATAATGCAGATGTCTTCATTAAGGATCCTAATTTGTGGATATTGCACCAAATGACATCCTTGAAAGTCACTTACTTCCTAGTGACTTTACTTTGACTTCAAGAAAAAAAAAAACATCCATCTTAAAACTAAAGATATACTACTGACTCCATTACTGTTTGTTACGGATATTTTAATGGATGGAGGCATAATGTAGTAAATTTTATATATTCTATAATCAACAGAGAAATGAATGTCCTTAACTTAGAAAATGGTCTGCGTGTCTTTAAGGATTTTTTTTGACAGGCAAATTGATCCTTGTTATAGCTGTGAAAGTCTTAGGGCCTTATTAACTAGAGGTTGAATAGTAATGCAAAGCTATGAATTCACATTTGATTGGCACTTCCTTCATGTTCACTTATTGAGCAAACTCTGTGATGTGGTGAATACTAATCAATTTGGCAACTACAGTAGTTATGATTTTATGGAGCACTTCACATCACTTTGCATGCACAGGTACTTTGTCTATTGACCAAGGAGTGAATTTGAATAGGTGTACTGCTCTGAGTTAGTGCTATTTTGGTACTGTTTGCTCGTACCACCAGTTATTGCATTCCTCCATATGTCTATAAGAGCTGTCTCATAGAGAATAGTGAAAATGAAGAGACTTATTAACCAATTTACATTTGAGTGATTCATTTAAAATAACCTGTCTGCAGAAAGCTGTTAAAGGACAGTTTTACAAATGACAGAAAAAAATTGCTAATCCATATTTAATCAATAAGATCTAGAATGGACTAATAAACAAAAGCTAAAAAAACATTAGATGTTAAGTTTTATGTGACTGAATTAAGCTTATGACTTTGGTATGCATATTTTACACATTGATTTTGTAAAGTATTTTTAGGGACTAGAGTTAGAACATGCATGAAAGCAAATCACAATGTTACAATTCATATTATGAGCCTTGTTGACTAAAGTCTGAGTAATCAGATAGAGGTGTGAATTTGCATTTATTCCCCACTTCCCCATATTCTCTTATTGTGCAAAGTAGCAAATACACAGCCAATTTTGGCGACTACTATAGTCGCAAACTTATAGGGATCAGTGCATAGGTTCTTCTCCTGTTGACGAAGATGCGGAGTGGTGCAAAGGTACAAATGTGACCAATGGAACTGCTCCAAAATCACCTGTTTCCCTTCGCCATTTCACACAGACAATTTGGGGGTTGATGGCAGGGCTCCAGTGTTGCGCAAGGAGACCATTCAGAAGTGACAATGGTGACTAACTGACAACATGGCTTAGGGACACAGTGACATACAGTAGAAATAGAATATTCACAGAATACAGTTAGTGGGATATGATGAAACTAACGTCTCTACCGTTCACTTGTCGAATTCGCATCACTCTGCATGACTTCTCCTCCTACTTCTGACTGACTACGCCACACTAAGCATCTGACAGCGATCTCGACTGTGCCTGTTCAGGAAGTGTATTCTCCACTTAATCAGTCCTGAGAAGTGAATTTGCAACTACTTTGGTGATGCGACTTGAATTGTAGCGAAGTGAATTCAACAGGTGAATTTACACTTTAGTCAATGAGGCCCTCTATGAGTCAAGTGTTCAGTTTAGCAAGCTAAGTATTTGTAAGGAAATTCTATTGACATAGAATAAATATTATGTCCTGGAATATGCTATATAATAATGGTACAGTAGTCATTATGGCCATGTCATGTAATGATTTTATGGTTTTGTTGTAAATAGCAATTCAAATTACCTTTGTACCTGCTTTGAATATAATTTTCCCACTCCAGTGCACTCTTTTTCTTTCTTACTTAAAATCTTAAACTGAGCTTCTGTATAGATCTTGTAATCTCACTTTTAATCTCCGTTTATACCATATACTCTCATTCAAAACTTCAGTATGTATCTTATACTCTCACTCTCATCCTGAGTATGTACCTTGTACTCTCACTCTTAATCTGAGTCTTCTCAGCCTCAGTCTAAGGGGGTAATTCAGCAAGGTGCGAACTCACCTTGCGATGCTTCACCTCTGCTCGCACAGACTGTTATGTGCTCGTTTATTTCCTGCACGCGGACATCAGCGAACGCTTTAAAGGGATTCCAATCTCGGTGAGGCTCGCGAGATAAAACAATGTATGATCTATAAGGGTTGGCGGAAGAGTATATATAATTAAATTACGTTTCTCAAAGTTGTTTTGACATTTATGGCTTTGAATAATCTCTCTGGTTTTGATCCTGAATAACCAGTTATATTTTACATTGTTGCTGTTCACTTGATACATTTGTTATACCTTGTTACACTTTGTTCACTTACTTGTACATATGCTTAGGTTTTGTCCACCAATATATATTTTTATTGTGCTCTCACTGCAGAGTTAGTGCAATTTGGTTTAGTTTTAAGGTATTACGACATAACTTTACCTTTAAATGTTATTATACAAAGCTCTGTACAAAATACCAGGGCTTACTTAACTTTTCATTATACGCTTTTTACCCTGAACTTCCGTTTTGGTGGACACACCTACACATTGTACAGGTATTTAAGTGCGATTTCATCACTATTTCTTTTGCCATGATTAAGCGCCTATGGCGTGAAACGCGTAGGCAATTCTTTTATACTGCACTGATTTTCATCGATTTTAAAATGCCATAATAAAGAAAGAATTTTACCTTTTACCTTTTTGGTGTGCCGGAGTCTACATGCATTATAGCTCCTCCAGTCAGATCCCTGCTAGATCATGATTTATACAAAGGGTAATGTCATACAAATTAATCAGACATTTTATTTCAGTTTTATGTAATACCATTTGTATGGAGGAGAAAACATTCATCACAATTTCAATCTGTAGTAATACCCTAAAATAGATAGATAGATAGATAGATATTTATACATATAAATGCATTTGTTTTTATAGAGGTTGATATATATATATATATAAGATAAATATACAAAACCATTATTGTAGATTATTTTTTTATCAAAGTTAGAAGGTAATTTGCCAGCAGCTATACACGTGCTTATTCTTTTTCTTTTACCATTGAGACTAACTGGGTCAGGTATAACAAATGTTCTTAACCCACTTCAGTCAGCAGCCAAATCAGCTGAAGTAGGCAGAAAAAAATTGCAAAAGTACTTTACAAGCTGATATCTCAGGGTATTCGCCACAATACAGATAAATGTTTTCTTCTAACAAAGGCAAGATTAGTGAGAATATGTTTCATAATAATAACAGCGTTCCACTCCTTAGTGATTTCAGCCTGCCATTACCAAGTATCTACTGTAGACTTATAGAGAGCAAGTGACCATTTCACTATCCAAATGAAAAAGCATAAGGACAGACTGGAGCTGTGATATGTGTAAAGGGCAATATTGTTTTCCTGAAGCACGAAAGAGTTGCATTTAAAGTATAAATTACTACAAATTCCCCAATTAGTTTGTCAGATAAGTGGGGCCCGGCTTGACATTAGAAATCATATTATCTTCGAAACTGTGCCTTTTCTCCAATGAATATTTTCTTTTTTTGCACATCATTTTTTTTTTTTTTGCAATTAGTTTCTTCAAAAGACATTCCACAGCACTGCTATATATATTCATTAGGGTACAATTTTACAATATTAACGCTGCTTTCATAAGACATTGGAGATTACAGATCAAAATGCAGATTAGATATCTGCAAGTCTAATTGTGCCAGAAGAACAGCATGGTAATTACTTAGACGTTAATATCATAGTGGGCTGGAGGAAAGCTTTGATGACCAGATGGTATCGTGCCACTACTATAAAGATATTTTTAGATGATACCTTTATGAAAATGTAGGATATTACCTTCTGTGTATATACGTGTGCCACGCATACGTTTACAAGGCAATGAAAGATCACAGTTGGTGGGAAGCTAATTTCTAATGGAATTGAAGGTTAGGCGTCATTGTCATTTTGTAAATGAAGCATATTGTCTTAGTCTTGTATAAATATGTGCTGTTGCAAATAAAAATAACTGCGGGGAATTGTCATTATTTTCTTTCTTTTCACTCTTTCAGTAGCTGTTTCATAAGTTTGCCAAGGACTGTAATTCAGTATACAATGTATTTCCTAGAAAATGTTCCATGACTTTAAGAGCAGAGAAAAAAAAAACATTATAAGCCCTTTATTGATCACTTACTGAAAAATATGCTATTTAGCAATTATTAACTGTATCATATGATGAAACTACAGTTGTTTGACAGTAGTATGCTATTTCATCCACATCAGTCACTCTCTTAAAATGTTCTCACTGTAGGACAAAATGCATTAGCAACTGTAATTTACTGTCCCTACTACAAACTTACCTTAATCAGGGGGTGCAGCAGTAGTGGCCATAAGGATCTAAGGGGGTAACACTGGCCAAAAAAAAAATTACAGTAATACATAATAATAACAAATAACATTATTATAATTATTACTTCAAATAGTATTTGCCCACTGAGTTTTTAACTGATCTGTTGACCTTAATGTAAACATTTATTCATATGGTCATAGTAAAATAATTGTTACGGGTGTGTGTGTGCGACTTTAAGAAAGTTGCAATAGTTCCCTGTAAGCCTAAAGGCTAAAGAAGTCTTCTGGGGAATTAATTCAGGATCTATGATAAGGAACCCCAATGGCAGTGATCTAATAGAGTACAGGAAGACAGCTGAATTTTTACTAACCTGAGAAGCTACTGGGAGTTGTAGTTCAATGTTTCTGAAAGGCAAAGTGAGGAGTACAGGGCAGCAGTGGAAGCTGAACTGTTTGGGAGCCGGCAGTGGAGATTTCCCTTTGACGCTGCCGGTGGTCTGAGGCGCAAGGCACAAAACCTGGAGTCAGGAGGTAGATCATTGGCACCGGCATTAGTTACACACCAGAGTGCTGTCTGAGCTAATTGGAGAAAAAGGTTTTGAAAAGATTAACATTTTGCTGGCTCGCTGTTGCCACACTCTGACAAGAATGAGGTCTTGTACAGATCTGTTTCCTCTTTCCCTTAAATAAAGCATTAATGAAACATATTCATATCAAAGTTTATCACCGACTGTACTGATTAGAGTGTTCAGTGCATCCGTAGCTGATTGAATAGACACAATGCAAAGTTCAATCAGATGAGAGCAAACAGATTCTACATGGGTCAAAGAGGATGGACTAATGTGTAAAACTGAATTTTTCTAAAAAGGCTGCAATTGTAATATACAGTACGTATATATCTGTTAATACAAACTGAATTGCAAAGTAACTAAGAGTTTACAGCTATCAAATTGTTTATATACATGTATTATGATGATGATGTTTAGTTGTCCTAATTTAGTATTTTGGGAAACATGGAAATCTTTATATAAAAACACATAATGTGGGTTTTATTTCAATACAACATTTCAAAATCAACAAAAACTAGATTTTGGCCAATAGACTGGGGCCTTTAGCCAATGGGAGAGTTTCTGGTGTTTTTAAGGGAAATTGTCGATTTTGGGTATATTATACTGATCCTAAAATTTCAAAAGTTTGGATTCTTTACATTTAGGAGAAATAAAGAAATGATAAGAAATAATAAATAATTGGCTTGGCCAAATTCAACTTCCAGCAATGGCTACCAGGGGACAGTGGGTGCTACAGTCCAATGAAAGCTAAAGACATACACCAATGGTTTCATTGCAGCTCTACTAAAAAGTCTGCTGAAACTGTCACAAAAGCAATGACTGTACTGCAATAAATCTCTTTGGAAATATCAGCTTTGTTGGCACATGGGCTGTTCTCTTGGCTTATTCACATGCCAGAGGAACAGTCAATCACTCTGCTGGCTAGAAACAAGTAAAGTTTATTATCACATCTTCAGTGCAGTGACAGTGCAACAGATGACACATTTCTCTTTCATTTATAATATACTACATTGCAAGGGTGAATGCAATAAATCAATGTCTCCATTAAATCCAAACAATATAGTTGGTATACCTCATTTCATCCAAGCGTACAGTCTCTGGAGTTCCTTTAAATCTTAAGACAAAATAGACCGCAAGCAAGAAGCAGGAAATGTTCCAAGTTCTGTGAAAGTCAAAACTAGTAACTCCCCTGCAGAGACCAGACACATAGTACAGTCGGAGCAAGGAAAAGCGTGTTGTCTTCCATTTGCAAAACATATGCCTTAACAAATCTTACCAGTTAAAGGTATTGATAAACTTGAGTGTGGAATTTGTTTAAACTTTGATTAGTTAATTTATTAGTACATAAAGGTAAACTCTGCGAACAAAAGAAATCTCAAATTCATCAAAAAGAA
>WMED01011815.1:0-15079 GCA_019650415.1 Pipa parva
TCCATTTTATTAATAAAATAGAAAACTCTAGAAGCTCAGAGTGTAGGGGGCTTAGATTTGCCTCCACAGCTTTCTGACCCCACAAATGTTCCCCTTATTTTTTTTATTTTCATTCAGAATGTTGGTATGTGCAGACACACTCATAAATTAGCAAATGGCAAACAATTATTAGTTATGATGACAAGACATCCGCCCCCAGATAATGCTAGAACCTGTGGGTTTTTTTTGGTGGCTGTAACGTGTTAAAACTGATCATCGTTGTAGTATTTTAGTGCCTTTTTAAAATCTGTTTATATTTGGAGAAAGAACACGTCATCTAGAACAACGTAGTCAGTTTTCAGAAGTGAAAGCAGCGGAATTAACTTTTAACTTCCATTATTAAAAATATAAAAGTCTAGTGTGTTTCTCTGGAAAAAAATAACTTCCTACCGGTATTTGCTCACGTCAGAGATTACACAAGAACACAGAAAAGAGTTGGCTGGCAGAACATTCAGAAGAGAATCACGTGAGGCTTTCATTTGTGCTGTAAACATGTGTGTTATTGCCTCATTTTGCAGTGGAAATTCTAAGTGTCCATGACATTACGGAAGCCTAACATTTTGTAAGTGACTCATGGAGTCGTGGATAGCTGAATCATACTTCAATGCTACATCAAGAATAAGGAAAAAAAGCAAGTGTCGCTCACCAGATAGTAACTTAAAACTTGGACATCCTGTTGACACTACGTGACTGACGTACCAGCTACGTGATATACTTTCAACTTTCCAAGTGACAGTGAAGACAAAAATATAGACGAACTCTTAGAACTCCCATAGACATTTTGTAACGCATGGAATCATTTGCATCCAATAGCTCACTGCTCATTAAATCAGTGTGTTCAAAAATACCCATGATTTATACTGTAAGGCATATGGCACACCACAGTTTGCTTCTCAGGGGGTTATTCACTAAGGTGCGAATTCGACTGTCGAATTTACAAACAGCGGATTCCCATAGTAAATCTGCAACAATTTCCCCATTGTAAAGTCGCGACAATTTTTTAATGTTAAGATTACGGCAATTTTCCCATAATAAAGTCGCAACTGCGACAATATTTTCATTATAAAGACGTGACTGCGACAGTAGCAGCCTATTGCGACTGTCTTTATCTGGTGAATTTTGCACCTATACGCAAGAATTCGGACTTTAGTGAATAACCCCCTCAGTGGTTTCTGTGAATTCTGTGAATAGATATTTTTTGAAGGAGTACGTCATTATCTCACTACCTAAGAGTTAAATATGATGGAGAAGAGCTGATCAGGTCACTATCTAGACATTCGTTTCTAGGTTCAGGGGGGTGGCGGCCATTTTGGAATTTAAACTCATCATAGACAGTACTATGCTTAATAAATCAGAAATTAGACTCCATGTTTATCTAAGGGTCAAAAAAGAAATAATTTGCAGCTAGAATATGAAGCAATGTGTATTGTATTGATAGATAATTGGGAAACTGACCTAGTAAGAAGAATGCTGCTAAGAAAGGCCTAAATTTAAATCCAGGGCCTATGGGTTGTCATGACACTGAGCATCACATAACTCCAGGGAGACTTCAGGCTTGGCCTAGCTTATTATATGGTACACTGAAACATTTCTGCAATGAATAGTCACATAGCTTTAAGATCTTTGCCAAAAAGCAGCCCCATTTGGAATAAGAAAAATGATTCACGCAATCATTGATTGCTCTAAATTCCCCCTAACGATCTCTGGTCATGGCAAGCTGACATACATTCATTTCCACACACTGTTATCTTTGTGCTGAATGGCAATAAAATGTAAAGCAGGCTAAACAATTGTCAAAATAATTTTCACAGCCTCATCTGACTGGACCATGACTGCTTTGTTTGACTGCCAGTGTAATGTCACTCAGAAGAGCAAGTGTTTATGAACTGTAATTACAGCAGTACTGGCCCGGGGGCTGTACATCATTCCAAGTATATATTCCGTATCCCCTTACAGCCTACAATTAATTAACACCAGAGCTAATTTCAGAGGCTAAACAATTCCAGGTCATAGTAAAATGGAAAACATGAAAAAAGAAAAAGATTTGCTTTTTGAAAACAAATACAACACAGGTTGAAAATATAATTACAATATTCTTGGGTCACAGCAGCGGATTGTTTCCAGTTGCATTACTAAACATCCTGCAGGATCGGCACCGGTCCCCCTACCCTCTCTTTGGGGCTGCCCCCTCTCGCTTACCAGGAGGCAAGTGCTGCACAGGTGAAGAGAGGTCAGACCCCTATAGTTATGCCTTCCCTTTATTCACATGGTTTAAAGGCTGGTGAGATCACAGTCATTACAGATGGGACTTCTGTCACCCATGACTAGTCCCGGCTGTCTGGCACAGCATGGCACACCAAGCTGAAGGAAGCTTGTCCTATCACAGATTTTTGATGTGCTGTATGTATGTATGTATAATTTTATTTTTAAAGTGCCACAAACATACACAGCGCTGTACAGTTCAGAATAAAAATAAAATACAGACATGGGAAGCTGCATTAAACAATACAGTATAACATCACAAGGATACATCACTTTAAGTGCTATGTTGAGGATGACACAAGAAGTCAGAGGTTCCTCTCCCGTAGAGCTTACAGTCTAAGGGCCTAATTCGCCATTTTGCGAAGTGAGCTGCGAAGCGTTCGGTTCACTTCGCACATGGTATTATGCGCCCGCTGATGTCCTGCACGCGGATATCAGCGAGTGCATTAAAGGGATTCCCCTCCCGGCGAGGGGACTCGAGTGCTCTCGCCGGGAGGGGAATCCCTTTAATGCGCATGCTGATGTCCGCGCACAGGACATCAGCATGCGCATAACACCATGTGCAAAGTGAGCCGAACGCTTCGCGGTACACTTTGCACAATGGTGAATTAGGCCCTAAATATGTGTGGATTTTTTTGAGGCTGCAACTGGAGCAACTTTTAGAGAGGTGCAAACTGGGCAATCACCCAGGGCCACAATACCTAGTGGTCACCTGCTGTAAACACATACATACTGTTCACTCTCACTGCCTGGCACCAGCTAAAAGGGAAACTATAGTGGTAAACCCTACTTACCTGATCCACAAACCTGGGCATGTGCCGCAGTCAGTTCGTTTCACCAAAACTCAGTGGGTGGGGGACCGATGTCACTTACATAGACAGGAAGTCATGTACTGCTACTAGATGGTATGGTATGGTTTACTATTATGATTCCCCTTTAACAAACATACCAGCATATGTTGGCCCTCTTTCAGTTTTGCTCAGGGCCCTCCTCTATCTATAAACTACTGTCCTTAGCTGTGACTTCTGTTTGTAACTTACTATTATAGTGAAAAGAGTTCAAATACTTTCACCCGTTCACTATGGCACTTCCACAGGGAACTAAAAGTCGTTGTTGTGCCATAATGTTAGCTTTAACCAAACTTTTAGAATTTCCTATTCCTTGGATGCAGAAATTAGATTGTAAGTTCTGAAGGTCAAGGCTCTCCGTTCTCCTTGCAACATGTAACAACGGCGATAATAAAGAGTTTACTGCACATTCTCCAGCTATTTAAAGAGTTAAAGTCCCTTCCTATTGCTCCATTGCATCATGACATGTAAAACAGAACTGCATTTCCAGGCTTCTACCCCAGTAACATCTGTTGCGCCCTATCTCTCTCAGCTAGTGGCATGTTTGTTTAATGAAGGGGAAGGCTGGTTATTCTGTTTCCCTTTAGGAAGCTGAATAAAAGAAGTCATGTCTGCTCTGGGGAGTGTTTCATTAGGACAATAAGCATTTCCCCCATTCTGCTGAATGGGCTTCTCCCAGAGCCAGACGCTTCCAAGCTGCATTGTTCAGGCTGATGTATAGAGGCTTCACACTTGTAACACTGGCCCCTATCCCTCTGTGCTTATTGTGCTTTCAGAATAGGCTGGAAAAGGAGACCGTGGCCTCTTTATCTGCCAGTAAGAAAAGAAGGCTGCACTTGAAGGAAAAAAAAAACGAAAGTAGAAAGAAAATGTCTTTATTCAGCTGTGGAGCTAACAATGTCAGTTTCCTAAATGAAATACCCAGAAGCATCGCTGCCTAAACGATGGGGTCTGAGCTTTGCCAAAAGAAATATGGCCGAATTTTAGTCTAATGAGTTTCACGGTAAACTCTACGGCCACCAGAGGGGCCGCGTCACGGTATCTCATGTCCCTCTTTGCAATCGAAGAGTTATAAAATGCTGAACAAGCTCTTCCTGAAGAACAAACAAGAGAATTTAGAGTTGGTGTGGAGACTTATGCTGTGCTCTACATATGCTTTTTTCCAAGCACCATGTATCACTTTCTGAAAGTTTATGAAGTGTTGGGACAGAAAGTTTTAACCTCTGGTCCTGCCCTTATGACTGAACTATAAACTCAGACTGTCCTTTTTAATTTGTAATTATACCACTGCTAAAATTGGGAAGGGGGGGGTAGAAAAAAAAAAACCCAGCACAGACTGATGTCATTTCTGAGGCTTTTTACTTTTTTCCCCTCAGGCTTCACTTATATGAAAATAACATACATCTAGGGTTGTAACCAGAAATTATTCCCCCCTAAGAACCTGAAAAATGAGCAGCCCCAACATGACTGAGTGCAGATTTTATCCAGTTACACTGCAGAATGCTAAGTTGCATTGCTCAGTGCCCAAGCAGGCAGTTGCATTACCACCCAGATGGTTGAATTACCCCCCTTCCCTCTGTTTTCTCTTATATATATTGCTATACTCATATTCATATAAGTACAGATGTTTGACCATTATTACAATGGTTTGTTATTTTTTGCTTAAATGTTTTAATGAGTAAAAACCATTGCAATGTACACACTGATGCCCCAGTACAACATTACAGAAAATAACTTGCTTTTAGTGGGTAGGGGCAGCTCTGGTTCCTGGTACCTTACACCAAACAGGAGTCCTTCCTTCAGCTCCTACTTCACCACTTTGATCTGGCAAAGTAAGATCATCAAACGTGGATAAGTATGCTTTAGCAAATTCACCAATTTCATACTAGATAAGTAGCCGCATAACCATCCCTTTCCCACATGAATTGATGCATAGAGGAGTGTAACTGTCACCAGTGGTAAGGTGTTGCATTGCTTGTGAATTTGCACACAAAAAAATAATGGAGTTTGAGGTAAATGCAAAGTTGGGGTAGTGGAGAATGAAGATCATTTCGATTGTAAGCTCTACGGGGCAGAGACTTCCAACCTTGAATCAACCACTACTTTTCACATAAAGCGATGTATACCTTGTGATTTTATATTTCTATTATTTAATGCACTTTTCCCATGTCTGTATTATATTTGTGTTGCTGAATTGTATGGCGCTTTATATATAAAATTATACATACGTACATGAATGCAAATTCGCTCCTCTACATAATTACCTTCCAGGTATTATTTTTTTAATCTTCTTTTTATTAAAAAAAAAATTCTTCTACAAAGGTAAGGCATATCTATTTATTACATTTGTCAGATTGTCCGATTGCCCACTGTTCACCATTTATTTCCAACAACCCAAATGGCCAATGGCTTCCATAAAAAAAAAAATAAAAATCCAGGTTTGCAGATTTTAGCTCAGCCAGTATCCCTAGCAACCAGAAAAAAATAAAAAGAAAGGTAAATATTTTAAAACACGCATTAATAAAAATGAAATAGTTAAAATACTACTGTCTATATAACATGCTGGAAAACGAGGTGAACATCCTCTTTAAATGAATGAAGAACAGGCATAAAAGTATATACTGAAATTAGAGAAGGAACAAAACCATACCAGAAACGAAAAATATGCATTTTATATTCAGCAGCTCAGTACGAAGGACAAAAGATCTGTGTGTGGGAGAGGAGGTAGCAAGATTTACAGTCCAATATCAGTTTCCATATTCTGATAAATATCTGGAGTGACTTTTCAGCAGGTTGGGGGGAAAGAATTTAACTTGGCATCGTAACTTCTGCTCTTTCTTTCTTCACAAATTGAAAACCTCCGCTGAGAAATTTAGCAGAGTGTAAAATGGAATTACTTCCCCAATAATTTGAAATACAGTGTACATCGCATTCTGCCAGGAGAGGGAAATCCTATAACATTTGGGCAGTGTGGATTTCTGATTTAAACGCGATAGAAGATATTTAGGAGTTTATTCATCAAAGTGCAAATTCAAATGTTGAATTGAATTTGCAGCATTTCGGGTCTCTAGGCTCCGATAGTCCTGAATTCACCACTCTTTGTTCACTAAGCGTTGGATTCCCTTGGCGCAGAAGCGAACAGCGACTTGCATAGTGTAGCATAGTCAAACAGTAGTAGGATATGTAGCGATATGAACTCCACCAGTGATGTTATCCTCACAATGTCCCAATAACTGTATTAAGGGAATAACACATCTCTTTCTATGTCACCATATCCCTAGTTCATGTTGTCCCTTGGTTGCAGTCTTTTTTGTCACTTTTTTATGAACAGTCACCCTTCACCAAACAGGTGCCCTGTCATCAAATCCCTATTTACCATACTGAACTACTGAATTTGGAGCAGTACAGTTTTCTGAATTCACTACATCAACAAACTCCAGATTGAAACCGGTAAATTACCAACACACATGCGTGCTTAGTTGTTCCAAGAGCTCTGTAAGTTGGTGACTGCTCTAAGGGGGGAATTCACGATTGTGTGAAGTGAGTTCCGAACTCTTCGGCCCAATTCGCACAGACTGATATGCGCTCACTGATGTCCTGCACGCGGAAATCAGTGAGCGCTTCAAAGGGATTCCAGTCTCGGCGAGAACAAAAGAGTTGCCATGCCGAGATTGGAATCCCTTTAAAGCGCTCGCTGATGTCTGCGTGCAGGACATCAGCGTGCGCATATCAGTCTGTGCGAATTGAGCCGAAGGCTTCGGAACTCAGTTCGCACAATCGTGAATTCCCCCCTAAGTGTCCGAATTGGTTGTGAATTTGTCACATGACAGAATGGAGATGGGGGAGTGGAAAGTGAATGTGAATTTGTACCTTTTCGCAACTGTTCAGTTATGAATAAGCCCCTTAATGCAAACCCTTGGGCTACTGGCTATTCTAAATATGTCCACTGACAAAACAAAGTCATGGGTGACTTTGCCATGCAACTGGGGTGTGATAAATGCCCTACTAAGTTGGAAGTCCCTATTGGTCAGTTTGTGGAGGTCCCTATGATTGCAAATGATCCAAGAAAAGAAATCAAGATTGTAAGGTTGCTGTTAAGTTGCAATGTGCATCATCCAATGCCAGTACGATTTATTTTTAGGTTGTTTGCCAGCCATCAGAAGAAACTTTTACTGACATAACTGCAATTTTTTTTACTGACATATTAATAGGCATTTCTAACATATCTCAAAATAATAAGTTATTCTAATTTTAGGAACCCAAATGGGCTTATGGGTAAATGGATCCCCCAGCTCAACACAGTCCCAAAATGACTGTTAGGAATATTTGGGTGTAGTAAACCAGGATGAAGACACAGCCATAGATTCACTTTTCTGAACTCTTGTTCTTAAAGATCCATGAAAACCTGACAACATTTTTGACTGAAGGTTGGCAACCACCTCAGTCCTTATGGGCGAGCATAGCATAGGTAAGATCTGGGCACTCACCTAATAGCTTAAATGGAAGATCTTACCATCCATACCCACCTGAAAACACTGTCGTCTAATCTGGTTATTTGTGGGCCTGATCATTCGATTATTTAAACGTTTCTGTCACTCATTGGGGTGAATATATAAGGTCTGCCAGTTCACGCATATGCGGCCCGCCACGAGGTGCTATCTGGCCCGCAACCCAAATTCTGAAATCCGAAATGTTGTGTATAAGTATGAATTCACCAGCTAAAGATAGTCGCAATAAACTGTTACTATCGCAGTCGCATCTTTATAATGAGAATATTGTCGCAGTCACGACTTTACTATGGAAAATTTTCGCAGCTGTTACCGACCAAATTGATTGTCATTACTAATTGTATATATGCTTTCTATATATTATTTATTTTTCTATTTTGAGTCTGCAACTACTGTCTATTTGTCTATTTTATTTATTGTTTACTGTTATTATACTCTTGTACCGAAGCCACTGCAGTTTCACTGATATGTATTTTTATGTTCAGTGACAATAAACCTATCTAATCTAATCTTTAAAATTGGTCATGGTCGCGATTTTAAAAGTCGCGACTTTGAAGCGGCCCACGACACACGTCCCAATTTTATATGGCCCCCAGGCCAAAATAGGTTGGGCATCACTGCTCTCCATCATCTGAAGACTGCATCTACCATAACAGACCATTGCAGACTCATTTTTTTTATCATTCAGGACAATCATTAAATACAATATACACAAAACCTTTTTTTCTGCTATTCACCGATTCCACCTTTTTTCCCTACCCTAAAAAACAAGCGATGTTACGAAATCTACTAATTATGAAATAATGAAGTCCCAGTCAAGAAAAGTCCCATTTTCCTTATTTTCTAGCATGGTTCTTTTCAGTCTCTCCTCCGTCACCCTTCTGTTGTTTAAAGGCTCCTCTGTTGATTGTGTATAATTAACCTAGCTGATTTCAGATGCACAAAAAGGCCCAGACTTCCCATTATCCCCATGAAACAATCAAGGATTTTGCAATGTTAAACTTGCACAAAAGGGTTGTGAGCAAAGTGTTTACTGAGCCTTATTTGGGAGAGTTGTCTGTTTGTTTAAGACTCGCACAGTTTTACATATTCTTCAGTGATGTGGTAATTGTATGTAGATAAACCTGTCTCTCTCCCATTTGCTGTGCAAAGAAATTCAACCTATTTGCAAATGGAACCAGCCTAATGAAAAGTTGTAGTGTTACAAAAACAGCAGCAGGCCTTCCAAATAACAATGGCTGTGATGACAAATGAATTTGTGTAGAAAACCCCAGCCGTCTGCCAGCAAATTGGGGTCTAATTTAGTGTCATGGAGTTTATGGATATTACAGTACTGAGTTACAATATAAGGCTGGGTTCACATGGTTTCAAAGGCTCAATGAAAGCCGACGCTGGGTCCAGAACGCTGTGTGTCGCATTTTGGCCGGCGTATATACGCCACACCCAAAATGCGACACACAGGAAGAGATGTGAACACCAAGGGAGCATTCACACTGTTGCTAGTGGGTACAATTTAAAAATACGCTTGGCGTATTTTTCTTCTTTCTTTCGTTTCTTCACACGCATATCAGTACTCAAATACCCAGAGGCGGCTCTGGCCCTATTGGCGACCAAAGCCAAAGCCAAAAAAGATTTTCACTGCGCAATTCTGCAAAATAAATCTGAAGGTGAATTAAAAATAAAATGTTTCCAAGTTTTTTTTGTGAAAACAATCTGCATGCTAATGGAAGGTAACTGACGTCAAGTGATTTAGCATGATCACTTTAATTAACTGCTATATTGATCACACATAATTAAAGCTTTGACTGCTAAATGTAAATGAGTATCTCTGGAAACTCACTTGATAATCCTCCTTAAAGGAACACTCCGGTCAAAAATAAAAAAATGCATGTGTTTCTTTATGCTATTTAACGTATTTTAGTAAATACAACTTATTTTCATATTTTTTTTAAAGTGACATTTCTTATCTGTAAAGAAGTGCTATCCAGAACTTCCGTGTTACATAACCCGTCCTCAGACACCGCCGGTGACTCTACAGCGACCGGATGAGGCGATCCCTCTGAGGAGCAAGTTCCTCTACAACCGCTCTTCCAGTGAAGGCCCGCATTTCCTAGAAGTCACATGGGAGAGCGTGACGTCATCCAGGGAGGACGCATTGATGAGAGTGGCTGCAGAGGAATCTGATATTAATGATACTGATGGGAACAGAGCTCCACTGAAAGTAATGTAAAGTGTAGTGGTATTAATGCATTAAATACATTTTATACGCCATTACGTGAATTGAATGAAAATCAAAAATTTGGCGAAAAGAAAAAAATGTCAATAATGCAGTGAACCTACAGTTAATCTCCCTATGTGGCATGACCTTTAGACTATGGTTCACACTAGCGTATTATGTGCAGCTAGTGTGAAATAAAAATATGGCTCAATGAAAGTCGATAGTACTTACCTAGTTTCGGACACACTAACATATGATGCGCATATGATGCTGGGTGTGGAACTCTGTGTGTCGCATTTTGACTGGCATATGATATGTCGCACACAAAATGCGACCACATAGGAAGTGCTGTGAACACCTAGGGAGCGTTCATACTGTTGCTGGTAAGAACAACAGAAAAATACGATCAGCGTATTTCTCTATTTTTTTCACACTAGCGTATGATGCGGTGCGAATCATATATTAGTGCGAACCTAGCCTTAGGGATAGAATAAGTAAAAATACTATGATGGTTTACATGCCTTAGGGCAGTGTGGTTGCTCGTTGGTTAGAACTGCTGCCTTGCAGTGCTGAGCTCTGGGTTCAGTTCCACCATGGAGTTTGTATGTTCTCCCTACATCTGTGTGGGCTTCCTCCCACACTCCAAAAAAACATACATCTGATTAAATAGGGAAACTAGATTGTAAGCTTCATGAGGCAGGGACCAAAGGGTTATCTGTTAAGGCAGTGTTTTTCAACCAATGTGCCGCGGCAACATGTTCAGGTGTGCTGTGGGGAGCTCTGCAAGGACTCCAAGGAAGGAGTCCTGTCTGAGGAGGGCTCATGTGACCCGATCGGTCACATAAGCCCATAGAAGACCGGGAGCGCTCCCAGTCTCACTTCCTCATTTGGCAGCGCACAATGGCAGTCACAGCCGAATGAGGAGGAACCGCTGCTGATCTCTGCTAAAGGGGGGGTAAGATGAAGCCTCCCACAGCCACCACTGATGCCCCATGACCCCTTATTGCCCCCATATAATAAAAATATACCCCCAAGCCCCTAATTTGCCCCTCCAAGCCTCTGATTTGCCCCTCCAAGCTCCTGCTGTCCACCTCCGCCCCTGATTTTTGCCCTCAGCTCCTGATTGCTCTCCCAGCTCCAGATTGCCCCGCAGAGCAGCCGATTCCTTCGCAGGTTCCCAGAGTGTAATTTTGTGTCATTTTAGTTGGTGGTGTGCCCCAGGATTTTGTAAATGTAAATAATGTGCCGCGGCTCAAAAAAGGTTGAAAAATCACTGTGTTAAGTAATCAACCCCCCCACTCTATTCTTTGCTTTCTATATAACTTTAGACAATATATATTCATACAGTGCCCCAGAATGTCCAATGTATAAAAATAACGGCTGAAAAGAACAACACAAAATAACACAATAAAGCAATTCAGCAAAAGTGCTACAGTGGAATAACTTCTATTCCACATCGGACTGACCCAACAGGACACTGTGAAAATTCCCAATACCTTCTTCTCAATAGGAGCCTCAATAGGATAATGCATGAAGAGTATTTCCCTGTGCAACATGCACCTGGAGCCTGGCACCACTGGGCAGTGCAGTGCCTCAGTGGTTAGTACTGCTGCCTTGCGCTGGGTTCAATACCATCCTAAGATTCATCTGCATGGAGTTTGTGTCTTCTCCCTGTATCTGCATGGGTTACCTCCCACAATCCAAAACATACATCTGTGTGTGACTGATTAGAGAAACTAGATTGTAAGCTCCACAGGGCTTACCGAAGTGAATGACAAATCTCTGTAAAGGTACTGCTTGATATAGTAGTGCTATATACATTGCATGCATAATTTTATTTATAAAGCGCCACAGATTTACACAGTGCTGTAAACTGATTATCAGGAGTTTCATGCAGAAATCAGAAGAGATCAGAAATAATGAGCTCAATTATGATGCAATAATTATAAATGCAATAACATTATATTATAAATGCAAATATACATAATTCGAATTTGGGGGTAAGATATTCACCCGTGACTTCTGTTTTGTTATATTATTAGCCCCTTTGATTTCCTTATGACAAAACAGCTAGTTAGTGTGCACTCAAATGTAAAATCCTGAAAGTAACGTAGGTTAGTGAAAAACATCAACTAATATATACACAGAATGTTTCCCGCAGTGGTTTGTGGACTGGCTGGGAAATAACTTTTAATTCCTTAACCCCTTTTAGGTCTTAAAACTGCTGCAACATGGTCGCCTATAAGGCAGATACTTATATGGAACTTGTGTACTGTTAATAAGAAAGAGGACACTTACAACTGCGTTGGTAGAAATGTTGGCTACAGATTTATTAAAATCCACTCTATAAGTCATATTATACCAGCTGTTGTAAAAGCAACTGCCCATGAAATATCCACGGATAACCACAGACTGACTGAGAAGAAAACCAATCATGCATAAGCCACTGGTACCATTGTCAGTGCCATAAAACCTCAAAGCTGTGACAATGGATTTGTGTTTGGTGGACTCCCTTGAGAACTACTGATCTTCACTGATAAGTGCAGAATACAGGGAACAAAAACCTGATGTAAAAATAAATGGAAGGAAAATGTGTATATACTTTGTGTATATATATATATATATATATATATATATATATATATATATATATATATTAGAAACTCGCACATACTACAGATATCTTAGAGAATGTTTTTAACTGAAAAAAAAAATGCAATCAACATAAAATATATGAGAGTAATTTAAGATTTGTTTATCTGGGTTCACTGAAAGTTGAGTCACAGGCAATTAAAGATCAGTATTAAAATGATCTAATAGACGAGCGACTGGCTTTATATAGTTTAAAAACCAGTTTGCAGAACTAGTTTGTTCTTCTTTAGGCAGTAGATCGGAAGTCTCCGAAACCTGATTCTGGAATTTAAGCAATAGCTTTACTTGTCCCTTACTCAGTGAAGTAGAGAAAAATGAATCACAGAGTGTGGAAAAGAGGGAGAATCTAATCAAGTTATCTTCTTGTAAAATAAAATAAAAAAATCACAGAGAATGAGCAAAATAATCCATTTCCATTTCATATAAAACTGTCATTAAACATGTGAGATGAATAATCGGAATGTAGGGTACTGCTTAGCATATGTGTATAGAATGTTAGATCAAAGGGGAACCCCAGCTCAGCATTTATATAAAATATAGCCTGTTTTACTGTTTTGCTTGCACTAAGAGAGTTTAAGTAAGTCTCACTTAAAAATCCTTTCTTCTCTGCTTAGCTTTTATGCAAAATAATGTTTTCCAGACAATTTCATATTTTTAAAATGGCAGGCTGAACCAATGAATTAAATATATGCCAAAACTCTGGAAGCTTGTCTGTGTACAGAAAAAAAATAAAACAATCTGATTTCTGACTCATATATGGGGGTTATTCACTAAAGTCCGAATTGTTGCGTATAGGTGCGAATAAAGATAATCGCAATAGGCTGCTACTGTCGCAGTTGTGTCTTTATAATGAGAATATTGTCGCAGTCGTGACTATTATGGGAAAATTGTCGCAATCTTAACATTAAAAATTTGTAGCGACTTGACAATGGGGAAATTGTTGCGGATTTGCTATGGGAATCCGCTATTTACGATTTCGACAGCCAAATTCGCACCTTTATAAATAACCCTCATAATGCAGTCTTTTGCATTTTTTAAAATCAAGATTTTAAAGGGGCATATTTATTAACGTGCCATTTGTCCCATAGAGGTGTGAATTTGCAACAAGTCACCAGTTCTCCAAATTCACACATTCACCAAAGATCGTTATTTTCTGTGATGTGGCAGATTCACTCATAGTTCACTACATTATGTCAACTGTGTATTTATGCAACACTTTATTATATTTACTAATATTGATGACTAATATTGATTAGTTTCACCCTCTTTTGCTGTTAATTTTTATATCTCAGGTTTATAAAGGATTGATAAAAATGTGTCCCCACTGAAATCAATTGTTAATGATAAATATTAATCAGTTGCCAGGAGAACATTTTGCAGTGTTTTACTATTAGGCTCAGCTTCCATTACTGATTGATATAGACATCCATATTCCATGGGAAAACAGTTTAGGCCCAGTTCAGACTAGCGTTTATTTACGCTGCCTTTTAAAAAAAAAAAAAACATGCGCCACAAATCCCTATAGCACCTACCTTGCTCCGGCCACACTAGCGCAGAATTTGAGCACGCGCTCAGGCTGGAATGCTTCACGTTGGATACTTCCTTAGTGTATGTACGAGAGGCAAGGAATGCAGTCAGGTACGAAGAGCAGCGAACGCCGAAGGAGCTTCACACTGCGTTAGGTAAGCACAATACAAAAGTGTTTTCCAAAGATACGTTGGCCTGCATTTTCCGGCGTATTTTCTAAAAGCGAAGCACATTCATGTGCTAGTCTGAACAATTCCCAACAATCCACTCCATCTCCATAACAATATGCGGTTTAGTGAAGATACACAACTAATTTTGCTACAAGACCAGCTGTCATGTAAAGTAACAAATTCACTTTGAGAGGCAAGTTAGCTTTTTGAAATATATAATGGTGGTTAACAGCCAACAGTTGCAATCATTTACAGAGGTCTAGAAACCAATAGCAACCAACCAGAATTTGTCTTAGTCTGATTTCTAGTTTCCCTATACCAGTGAATGCTAACTTTTGATTGGTTGGGGTTAAACTAAAATAAAACAAAGGTTATACACTTTCTGAAATTTTACAGAATATTTTGCATATGAGCAACTCTGCTCAGTAAATACTGAAAAACTGGTTAGGGGACTTTCTTACTTCCTCAGAATGGATATTAATGCAATGACAGAATATAAGAGAAAACCAATTTATGGCTCCAAATAAAGTTACAAATGCAAAACTACTAATGTGAATTAAACCTAAGGGCACTTGCTGTTTTCAGGCAACAATATTAGTGTTAACACCATAGACTGAGCTAACGAGTGGAAAAAAAAAACTAATTAGAAATCACTCAAAACAGCAGTCAAGTGTATTCCACTGTCACAGACACCCTCCTATATGTTTATGTAAGTCTTCCTCCTACTTAGAGACCTCTATCCTCTTGTTTCAATCAATACCTGGCTGGCACTTAGAGCGATGTATTTTCTTGTACATACAGTGGGGGAAAAAAGTATTTAGTCAGTCACCAATAGTGCAAGTTCTACCACTTAAA
>WMED01011816.1:0-15078 GCA_019650415.1 Pipa parva
AGCATTTGCCTACTCTGCCTAATGGCAGAGCCGGCACTGCCACCATTACACCTCACAGCTTTCTACGGGAAAAGAGACCCAACAGACCATACAGCATTAGATAATGGCACTATAGCACCTCCTTCAGACAAGCAAGAACAAACAACAAACACAAACAACATGCAACCCCCAACTGACAACCAACCAGACAACTCACCTATCACAATGCAAGCTCTGCAAACACTACTAACTACATTAAGAACTAATATAGACAAAGACTTTGTTGCTGCATTAAACATTAAGGGGGTAATTCAGCAAAGAGTGAACTTACCCTCCGATCCTTCACATCAGCTCGCAGAGACTGTTACACACTCGCTGATGTCCTGCACGCAGACACACCCTAAACATAACAACCAAAGTAATAACCAGATACTACACAACATTGAACACCCCCAATCCAGAACAAAATGACCCCATACACCAAAAATGGGAAAAAATACTAAAAAAGGAAATAGATACTCAAGATTGACATGAAGCCATAAACAAGATTCAAAAATACACAAAATGCTGCAACCACTGGGAAAACATACACAAGGTAAGACTTAACCTTACACCAACAAAAATAACTCATATTTACCAAGGACACTTACCCCTTTGCTGGTGAAACTGCGGCAATAAGGGTTCCCCCTCTCATATCTTCTGGAACTGTTCAAAACTAACACCCCTCTGGAAAGATATGGAAACTTTTATTAAAAACAACACAGATCTTACACTCACAATAACACCACAAATGCTACTACTGGGAATATTCCCAGACATGCCCTTCAAATTAATTACAAACAATATCCAACATTTACTAATCACAGCAAGAATATCAATTGCCAGAGCATGGAAACAAACAAACCCCCCACCCCCCAACGATGCAAATGATTCTAGCAGAGATAAACACTAATGCAGAATACGAGGCAGCAGCACAGGATCTAGAGGCAACAAATAAACATTATCAACTCTGGTCACTTTGGTACAATTACAAAATAAAAGGAAACAAATCCTCCAACCAGCACTCCCTAAGATAATGTCCTAACTAACCATGTAAGCAAGAATTAGCTATACCAACAACATAACGGCACTATACAAACACCCCACACTGTTGAAGCCAAGTACCACCTGGCTGTCCTAATGCTATCTATGTTTATCGTTATACAATTCATGTTGTTGTTATTACTTTAATGTATGTTCTTAATAATTAAAGACTTGAAGACATGCTTTCCAGCAGGAAAGAACCTACAAATGTTTAGTGAAATGTAAATTACTCTGTATGTCTTAAGTGAAAAATTAATAAAAGTTCAAATTTAAAAAAAAAAATGGTGACAAAGTCCTTCTTTATAACCAATCCTGCCTATTATTAATATTTTAACATTATTCTAAGGAAGATATAGTGAGAGTAACATTTTCTCAATTAAACATTCATAGGAATCATGGGAAAATGACATCACTAGGCATCCTGCTACTATTCTACTGAATATGTATGTCTAATTTTATTTATAAAGCGCCACAAATGTACATAGCACTGTACAATTCAGCAATACAAATATAATACAGACATGGGAAAAGTGCATTAAACAATATAAGTATAATATCACAAGGATACTTCACTTTAAATGCTAGGTTGTGGTTGACACAAGAGGTTGGAGGTCCCTGCCCTGTAGAGCTTTACAGTCTAAATGGGAGGAAGACTTACAGTACATACACAGATAGAAGGGTAACAAGTGCTGCAACAATGTGCTGAAACACAGGTCAATAAATACAAATATTAAGCATAAATAAGCATTAAATAAAATATATACATAAAAGTCAGTGATAAATATCAGTGCTAGTGCTCCTAAAGGTAGGAGTTCAGTTTGGTTTTAAAAATACAGAGGGAATGTTCCTGGTGAAGATAAAGGGGTATAGAACTGTAGATGTGCCCACCCTTCTTACTCTTCCTCCCTTCCCAGAACATACAAAACTATAATAAAACCTCATTTATCTACAACAGACTTACCTGTTACCTCACAAAACAATGTGTAACTAATTCAATTTTCTGACCACTTAATACTGTAATTAATATGTTTTACTCCATTATTAAGCAAAATGTATACTAAAAATGGAAAAATGTTATTTTGAATACAAACTGCATGTAATTGTTTCTAATAATATAATAAAAAAATTTAAATAATTAAAAAAAGTATTCTAGATGTGTGGGGCAAAAAGAGAAAGGGGTTTAAAGGGGAACTAAAGTCTCAGAAAAACTTACCGTAGGCTAAAAATGATGTGCCTTATGTATATGGCTTATTACAATAGCTCATAAGTGCTACAGCCCAACAACTGATAAATACAACTGGTAAATAAAGCTAAGTTATAGCTCAGATCACTGCATTGTGGAATTTGAATTGTGTGTAAGACAGTTGCAATTTCATATGATGTATTTATCAGAAATTAACAATACCCCTCCCCCACACTGCAAAGCTTGTTACTAATGTGCTCTGAGACTGCACTATAGACTGCAAAGGTTTTCTGTCCAGCAATACAATGAGCTAATGTCCTATCAGCCCTGCATTATGTGTATTTTATACATACTAGTTTTAAAGGCATGGTTTTACCAGTTCATCCTTTTATCAGTGAAAAATCTATAAGACATACAGACTGTATTTATAATTTGTAGTTTATTTACTTTCATAAAACATGGTTATCTGCAGCTCCATCTCCACACTTTGGTAATTAATCATCAAACTGCAAACAATCATGTAAATGTATGAATTTTTGTCTATTCACCACTTCTATAACTTTGCATATTACACTAACAATGATGTGGAGAATTCACATCCAATTTGACATTTTATGACAGTTACAAACTTGCTCACCTTTTTGCATTACTTCGCATATGCATGTGACTTTTGACTATTTACAAAATGTTGGGTTGTGTCAAAGTAGCAAATTCAGCAAGCTGTAGTGCTCCAAATTCAACAAGCATAGCAACATATGAATTTGCACCTGGGAATCCATACTTTCATGAATAAGCCTTTTTAATGTGCAGATCAGATCATTACTTTAAGAAGATATAATTTATAAATGCATCCTACAGGGCAATGAAAATACAGCTACATAGCTCTAATTCAATACTAAGCCTGGTTAAAGGGATGATATGGTTAGCTTATTTCTTAGGAATTTTCTTTCAAAGTGGTGAAATTAAACAGTTATTTATATCTTTTAGATCAGGGGTGAGCAAACTACGGCCCATGGGCCGATTCCGGCCCTCCACAAGTCTCAGACTGGCCCGCGGAAGGATATTAAAAGGGGAGGCATGGCCTAGCGCCATAGGCGTCAGCACGCTAGGCACTCCCCCCCAGCCACCTGAAGCCATCAAGCTGTTCATACGGCCCGATGGCTTAAACAATTGCCCACCCCTGTATTAGATTTACTTGATCAGTAGTTTAGGATTCCTTCTTATCTTATTTAATATGTGTGAAACCAGTATTCCACTTCAAAAAAAGAGTGCAAGATTATACTGGAAGCTACCCTGTTTCCCCAAAAATAAGACCTAGTGCAATTTTTTCCAAGTTTAGGAATATAAGGCCTCCGCTGAAAATAAGAACTAGCTGCAGTACAGTACGAGAAATATACCGTATGAGTACCGTGTCCAAAAATTAAGATATCCCCCAAAAATAAAACCTAGCGAATCTTTAGGAGCAAAAATTAATATTATACACGGTCTTATTTTCAGGGAAACATGGTATGCAGCCAAGAATAAGGTGTATTTTATAAGTCTCCCCTTTTAAAGGTAATGGTGTTATGCATGAGGTATGCAACTGAACTGAATACCATGCAACTAAAAGGTATGGTTACATAATTCTATCCCTTTAATGCCAATATCACTAAAATATTCATACTGCAAATCTAGCTGATAATAAATTAGTTCAGCTGTGCATTGCAGGGCTGCAGAGAATCTACTGCATATGTATCAAAATATGTTGTTAATCAACCCTGTTGTACTCAGCATACAAAAAGTGTTTGCTTTTAAATAAATGGAAGGCAACCTTTTAAATACAGGAATAGTTTCTTTTACTTGATTTGAAGAGAATTCACTATTTTTTTTATTCTTGATTAATTTCACTTCAATGTCAGATTTCATTGATAGCTTTATCATGAGTTTATAAGCAGGTTATTTTGCAGCAGTGCAGTGGCTTGGTGGTTAGCAGTGCTGGGCTCTGGATTCAATTCCACCCTGGACCTCATCTGCATGGAGTTTGTGTGATCTCCCAACACCTGCATGGGTTTCTTCCAGGCACTACAGCTTCCTCCCCAAATCCAAAAACATTCATCTTCGTGTGTGACTGAATAGGGAAACTAGATTGTAAGCTCCACAGGGCAGGGACTGAAGTGAATGAAGAGTCTCTGCAAAGCACTGTGTAATATACTGTATTAGTGCTATATAAAAAATGAATAAACAAAAATACAAGTAATTAGGGCATACCTACAGGAGACAAAGCACACGGTGCATGTGCAGTGTCTATACATAGTTCTGCCAAACATGGAGCTGGCCAGCTGACAACTTCACAGCCATTTATCCTTTGTCTCATAGGGCTACTGTAAATTTGGGTATGTTCTGCAGTTTTTTTGCCTAAGGTCCTAAGGTCCATGAGGCTTCTAGCTGAAATAATTTTTAGGCTTTAGTTCCCCTTTAAGACGAAAAAGGGCAGTATTGATGTGTGGCATGCAAAGCTGGTTGCTTTGGGAGGAGCGCAGTTAATGTTGGGGAATGTACCCATACTAGTGAGGAAAAGTAGGAAGGGGCAACAGAGTGAAGTGCCTCAAATGTTAGAAGGAGAACACTGTAAATGATTTGTTTGCTTATGGGGAGCCAAGGAGCAGAGGGTGATTGGGAGAGAGGTTGTCCCCTCCGAGGAGAGAGAGAATTCTGGCAACAGAATTTAGAATAGGAAGGCCAGATAGAAGAACAATGCAGTAGTCCAAGAGGGATAGGACAAGAGCATGCATGAGGGTGTTAGCAGTGAAGCAAGCGAGAAAGGGGCAGATCTTGGCACTGTTGTGAAGGAAAAATTAATAGGTTTTGGTAGTGGTAGAGTTTTTAGAGAAGGAAAGAGCAGAGTAAAAAGTCACCCCGAGACAACATACAGAGGTTACAGGGTTGATGATGGCACCATCAACTAGAATGGAAAAGGTAGGAGCGGGACTAGGTTTGGGCAAAAAGATATTCAGTTCCATTTTAGCAAGATTTAATTTGAGCTGGTACTTGGCCACCCACAAGGAGATTGCCAGGAGACATCTGGACATTTTAGTCTGTATTTCAGGTGTTAGCACAGGAGCGAATAAGTAACTTTGGGTATCATCCGACCATCTGAAGACCAAATGAATTGATGATATCACCCAAGGAAAGAGTGTAAAGGGAGAACAGGAGGGGGCCAAGGACAGAGCCTTGGGGTACTCCCACCCTAAGCAGGACAGGGGAAGAGGAGTCATTAGGATGGGAGACAAAAAAGGAGCGATCAGAAAGATAGGAAACCAACCAAGACGCAGCTTGAATAAGGACCCCAAGCGCATGGAGAATATGACTAACAAGGGAGTGATAGACAGTGTCAAATGCAGAGGATAGGTCTAGGAGAATTAGGGCAAGAGAGAGACAGGAGAGATTCCAAGGGAATCTGCTGTTTAGTAAGCGAAAAAGGAATTTGCTTCTGATGGAGCTAAGTGACACAGAGACTCAGAGGGCCTAATTCACCATTGTGCGAAGTGAGCCGTGAAGCATTCGGCTCACTTCGCACATGGTGTTATGCGAATGCTGATGTCCTGCACTCAAGTCTCCCCGCCGGGAGGGGAATCCATTTAATGCGCTCGCTGATGTCCACGTGCAGGACATCAGCGGGTGCATAATACCATTTGCGAAGTGAGTCGAACGCTTTGTGGCTCACTTTGCACAATGGTGAATTAGGCCCTCAAACTAGCAAAGCCAAGAGACACAAATTCACTATGGCCAGCAAATCTGCACTTTAATGAATAGGCCTTTAGTGACATGACATATAGTAATAAGGGCAGAAACCAATCCCCATTGCCAGTTGCCCAGTCCATAAGCCAACACAAATAAATTGTAATAAACATGAAAAAATGTCTTATCCTGCACGGTGGGTAATTGTTCTAGGATGGATAATATGAATAAGCCTTGTTTATTCAGGAACCATAATACATTCTACTCTATTCCTCACTCGGTAGCGGTGGGAAAGGAGGACAGCTCTAGAGCAGTGAACCAAAGAGATCCCGCTGTTCCAGTAGCCAATCAGCGGGGAGATCGCCCACACAGCAGGCGAACTGCTCACACAATTGGTGTTGCCAAGGAAAGAACAGAGCACAGCGTCTGTTGCCCGGGGCGCCATAGTGGCGAGGGTGGGAGGAGAAAGAGTGACGTTAGGTAATTAAAACAAGGATAAACTCGTCCCCCTTTATTAGAGATGTTTATCGAAGCCACGCCCACACCGGCTCACCGCTAATCTTACGGGTAAGAGTAGGCGGGGCAGGCCAGGGCGGTGCTGACAGGGACAATAACACCGGGCCGCCGTGTGCGATCGCGTGTGTGTCGCCGCTTCCCAGGAACTGAGTCTTCTAGACTGAAGGGAAGCGATCCGGAACCTGGCAGCGCAGTAAAGGTAAAGAGCCCGGCACGCGGAGGTAGTGCCGCTGTCATGTAGTCGCTGTGAGGCATTAGCAGCAGAGTTTAGCAAGAGGTTTGGTCCCGCTGAGACGCTGTACAATCAGGTTAGTAAGGGACGTTTATAAAGCATCATCATGAGGATTAGGGGATTATAACGCTGGTAACCATTTTTGCTTGAGGTACATGTATTTGTAGTAGGTTGAACCCAATTCAGCCAATATATGTCAGTAAATACTGGCATGATGAGAAATAGTTCATTGCTGTATTGTTTTGAACATACTGTGTAATGGTGGAAAAACTACAAGGACTATGTTTGGAAATCCAGCAGTCATACAGCTGTTGAGGAAATGTATTTATATCATGAACATGTAATATTGGTAACAATTCTGTGATTGTAAAAAGAACTAGGGTGAGAAGCTACATTTGGATGTATAGTACATTAGATGGATATGTCACTGAGCCATGCAGACACCATTGACTATTGAATGTGTCATGGTGAAAGCTTCTACAGTGACAGTAGTGATGAACAGGAACAAAAGGTCTGTTATCTTGTGTTTCCCTCTATATATGGGCTACCAACAGGTAATAAGGTCTGCCAAAACACATTTATTCAGCAGTCACAAATCTAAAAACTCAGCCATACATTTTTTTTTTTTACAATGGCCACCTGAAGCCGTTATAGATCTCTTTTGTGAGGAGCAATGTAGCACATACTTGTTATATTGTGTGTAAATACACCTAATGGCCATGATAATAAATGCAATAATATTTGTTAATCAAATATTTGGTGCATATGATGATTGTTAAAGTTTTTCAGAATTGATCCAAAAAGGTAATGAAGCCTGGTGGAAGATTGTTGTACTATGTGACACCTGTTTTGGTATATAATATATAACTAGGGAAGAGAAACCCCAAAAGCAAGGTAGACATGGCATTTTTATTTGCTATCTTAGCATTTGTAATGTTTCATTGTACATAGTTTTGCATACAAATAATTTTTGTTGCCTAAAACAATATGTCTGTACACAATACTATACCTTAGTGAGAAGCATTTCTCCCCAGTAGATGTTTAATCTGAAGCAAACTGATTCATAAGGCAGCACTGATAAACTCCCGCACCAGGACATGTGTGTGATATAAATGCTAAATACAAGAAGAAAAAGCTGTCTGACTGCTATTGGTTATGCAGTGTGCTGACCTTTTGGTCTCATTAGCCATGCTTTGTTTACATTCCTGAAATGCAGGAGATTACAGAGGAAAGCTAACTTGTGTGCAGGCTTTAAGTAGTAATTAGGGAAAAAATGTACAGGGGGCGGTAACCTTTCATGGAAAACTGGCTGGTACATGTCACACACACATTTCCTGCTGCGGGAGTTTATTAGTGCTATCTACTCAATCATTCTGCTATAGTTCTCCTTTAATCATCTCTTTTTCTGTCATACTTTTTTATATATTTGGTTACCTTGTACTAAAATAGTTGAATGACTTTTTGGCATAAATTGTATATATGATAAACTATATATTTCTATAACCCTTTTTTATTTATTATCTTAATAAGTAGTTATGAAGGTGGAACTATAAACAGTTCTTCAGTATATTTTTTTCATTAATTGCTCTTGAATATACAGCAAAAAATCCATGATGTGTATATTCTTACTTAAAGACTAGAATGGAATCTAATGTCCTTAGGTTGGACATGCACTGTTTGGTTCCTTTAATAATGATTATTTTTAAATGATTGTTTGCTCACCAGGCTAGCCCATACGTGGGAGTTATTTTTATCTTCCTTTTGGTATTCTCTTTTAAACAATTTAAACAAGTGTTTATTCATGTGCCAATTTATTAATTCAGTGGTGAGTGCCAAAAAAGGGTGATTGCTTCTTATCTATGATAATGCAGTCACAAGATAATTTTTAAAAGATTTTCTTAAAAAACATTGCCTTCAACAATTTTTTTTTAACAAATTAATACCTGTAAAGCCACTTTTACTGATTGCTGATGCATTCTCCATAGACGGTGATTACATGTAGAGAATGCTTCCACACAGGAAGTAATTTCTTATATATAAATCACTACAGGGAAGCAACCTCCTTCACTGTTATCTGTTATTTGTCTTTTTGTTTGGCACTGTTAAAAAATGTTATTTACTAATTTATTTCTGTTTCATTTACAGCCAGTTTATTACTGATTTTACATTAAAGGGTATGGATATATAGAGTTTTGAAAAAGGCAGTGGAATTTGACTTAAAATAAAGCAAAACAAGGCAAATAATAATAATAAAAAAAAATCCTATAGTGCTGTTTTATAATGCCACAATCTACAACATATTAAAAATGATTTCCAAGATGGACAACCCCATTTAAGATGTTTGGGAGCCTATTTAAACCACATTGAGGGGGGGGGGGGTTATTCACTAAAGTCCGAATCGTTGTGTAAAGGCATGAATTCGCCAGCTAAAGACAGTCGCAATAGTCTGCTACTGTCACAGTCTCATCTCTATAATGAGTATATTGTCACAGTCGCTACTTTACTATGGAAAATTGTTGCGGTTGCAACTTTAAAAGCTGTCACGGTCACAACTTTACAATGAGAAAATTGTCACGGTCGTGGATTTGCTAAGGGAATCCACTGTTTGAGAATTTGACAGTTGAATTCTTACTTTAGTGAATAACCCCCTTAATGATAGTTGCATCATTCCTTATATAGTGAATTGTTTCTTTTCAGCTCTGCTGAACTTGCCATCATGCTCTTAATACAATCAAAATGTGTTTAACATGATACTGTAAGAGCTATCACCAGAAAAAATAAATTGCTATTTGGATTGACATGGCAGTTATTTTTATACAGTACATGTAAAAGAAAAATGTCAAATTGAATTTTTTTTTTCTTTTAAGTTAAGCTTCTCATTGGAGAAGCTGTTTGCAGCTATTTTTTTTATAAATTATGCTTCTTGGAGTTCTCATAGAAATCAGTGGACAGAGCTGATACAAATAAAGAATTTCAATTCAAAGATGTAGGTATAATTGTCACTTCAAACTAATTCAGGAAAGTGCAAACTCACCTTGCGATGCTTCGCATCAGCTTGCCGATACTGGTACGCGCTCCCTACTCTCCTGCACGCGGAGCTCAGCGAACGCTTTAAAGGTACTTTGGCTCACCTCACGACCACTCGAGTCACCTCGCCGAGCCAAAGTACCTTTAAAGCGTTCACTGAGCTCCACTTGCAGGAGAGCAGGGAGCGCGTACCAGTCTTGGCGAGCTGATGCAAAGCATCGCAAGGTGAGATTGCACTTTCCTGAATTACCCCCTAAATGGGATTCTTTCTTTTTCTGGATAGGAAAAGGTCCCATAATGTGTTCTGTCTTAGTCTTGTGGCAAACCTCCCCTAATCACTTATCTGAAGCACTACTAGTAACTGCATCAAGTTCTCTCACCACACGGTTTCCATCTTCCAAACTTGTTTTAATGGTTAAAACTATAACACCCTTTGTAGAATAAACACATAATGGAACCTTGAGCTTATTAGTCTTTTAAAGGGACATTAATGCCACAGGGTGAATGCATGCACATGTGCGCTTATTTAAAAAAGAATTAAAGTAAAAAAAAAAAAGAGAGATAAGAAAAACTGGCCTTACATTAAGTTCCCCCGTTGCAGTCACAGCTTCATCTGGACTGTAATTTCTCTTCACTGAGGCAGAGCTCACAGTGCTTCGGCTGACACAGGAGCCAGCGCGAAGCTCTGCCAGCATATGGAAATGGGTTTCTACATCACCACTTTCATTGCGGGAAGCATTCTCATTGGCCTGTTGAAACCCATTTGGACCACCGATTCGATAAGTGGGCGGAGCTTCACACTGGCTCCTGTGTCAGCCGAAGCGCTGTGAGTTCTGCCTCAGTGAAGCCAAATTACAGTCCAGATGAAGTTGTGACTGTTTTTAACTTTAATTCTTCTTTAAATAAGTGCACATGTGCAAGCATTCGCCCTATGGAATAAATGTCCCTTTAAAGGAGATTTTTTTTTTTTAAACTTTAGTTTTCCTTTAATGTATTCATTTGAAACTTGAATGCAGCTTAACACTTGTACAAACTGACAGAATGAAGTATGGTGGTGTGCACATTTTTTTTTATGAGCATTACTAACAGTGTGTTTGTATTTGTATTCTTCAGATGCATCTTTCATAATTTTTCATTAGTTTATGTGCATTTCAAATATATACAAGACTATTTTGCACTTGGCCTGCATTCACATACATTCATTTGTCAGGATTTGCCCACAGCTCACTCAAGGGGTTATTCACTAAGGTGCGAATTTGACTGTTGAATTCTCAAACAGTGGATTCCCATAGCAAATCCGCAACAATATCCCCATTGTAAAGTCGCAACAAATTTTTAAACATAATATTGCAACGATTCTCCCATAATAAAGTTGCGACTGCGACAATAGTTCATTATAAAGACGCAACTGCAACAGCAGCCTATTGCGACTATCTTTATCTGGTGAATTCATACCTATATGCAACAATTTGGACTTTAGTAAATAACCCCCTCAGACTCTCAAAAAATAACCCCCTCAAAAAAGTGACAAATAACAAACAAAGACAGACTGCACACTGTTTCAGAATTCAACTATGTACAACGTACTGTATTTGCTGGCGTATAAGACTACTTTTTAACCCCTGAAAATCATCTGAAAAGTTGGGGGTCGTCTTATACGCCGGGTATCACTTTTTTCTCTCCTTACCTAGCTCCTCCATTGCCCGGCTGTCTGTGCTGAGCGCTACAGCGTTCCTTTCCCAGCATTGATGTAACTTCCTGTGAGCGACAGGAAGTTTAATCATTGCTGGGGAGAAGAAACGCTGGGCAACAGAGGAGCTAGGTAAGGAGAGAGAAAAGGAGGGGGGTGAGCACTAAGATAGTGCCCCCCTCCTTCAGAGGGTAGGGCTTGTAGGGGCAGCACAGTGTGATGGTGCTCTGATAATCTTGGAGACAGGGATTGCAGGGCAGGCAGGGAGATCTGACCAATCCAAGCAGAATTTGCATTGGAAGAGGTGTAGTCTTATACAGTGAGTGTATCCCAAACTCTATATTTTAACTGGAAAAGTTGGAGGTCGTCTTATAAGCCCAGTCGTCTTATACGCCGGCAAATACGGTAATAAAAATGAAATTCAAGGTGATCTACTCCTTTAATTGAAAACACTTATACAGGGGGCAATTGTTTACAAAGGTCTGGTAACCCATTGCAACCAATCAAAAGCTGGATTTCATTATTCTAGTTTCCCTATGTGAGTACATGCTAACAACTGATAGGGTGCTGTGAGTTATTAGACCACTGGAAAGATTGCTCCTGTGATTCAATTCTCCTGATAGTTGGCCCTGCATTTAGAATTCCAGTCAACCTAAAGCTGAAATGTACCTTTAACATTCTGCTGTTACACAGATGCTGTTTAGAACATCAAACAGCTGGCTGCTATTATTAATCTAAATACTTTCTTATACAGTTAGTCCTCGGGTTACGACGGTCTCGAGTTACGTCGTTTCGGGGTTACAACGCTTTATACAATGCCATGTTCCGACTTACACGGTTCTGTGACGTAAGTCGAACTGCATGCAACCATGCCTTGTTCCGACTTACACGGTTTTGCGACGTAAGTCGAACCATACTGTATGAATGTATGATCTAACTTACATCGAAATTCAGTTTACGACGCTGCGTAAGAACGGATCAACGACGTAAGTCGAGGACTACCTGTATACTTATACTCAAATATATACTACAGTTCCATTTTCATGCATCAATAAATGGTATATTTTTAACATTTTAAACAATTTGTTTTACAAAATGATCTCAATGCTAATTAGTGAAATGAAAATAACATCCTTAAAGTGCACCTGTCAGCTCAGGATTATTACATATTTTATTAAAGTATGTGACTTTATAATGTAAATCAAGTAATTAGGAACCAAAAAAAGTTTGCATATTGAAAATACACTTACTTCAATCTCAGCCTGATTAGAAAACATAGAAGCTGCCATCTTCTGTCTGAACTGCCACTCAAACACTACATTAATGCCCCCTAACAAGCAGGCTCTCCTCCCCTGTCTCCAAATCTCACGTTAACGTGCACTAGCATTATCAGGTTACACAGCATCATCCACTACACTGCGCACCATCCCCACACTGCGCACCATCCCCACACTGCGCACCATCCCCACACTGCGCACCATCCCCACTCTGCGCATCCCCTACACTCCGCATCCCCCCCCACTTTTTTTTTGACTGGGCAGGCTCAAAGCATATGTGCTTTGATTCTCCGCAGCCAGTAATGCTGACACCTTCCCCTGTAACTGACTGGGGAAGCTGTCAGCATTACTGTCTGTGGAGACTCAAAGCACGTATGCTTTGAGCCTGCCCAGCCTAGAGGCACACGATCGCGTGCGTGTGTGAACACGTGCGCGCGCACGCGATCATGTCATGAAGCCGGCTTGTCAATCAAGTAAGCTGGCTTCATAGTACAGCCTCTCAGCCTGACTCAAGTTGGGCTGAGTCGGGCAGAGAGGCAGATTCACTCTGGGATACCTTTTAAAAGGTAAGTATTTTTTCATACATTTAATGCTATGCTAGACTAAACAATGTCATTTTCAGATGATGGGTGCATTATGTGACCAACAAGACCAACATACTCTCTTATAGAGACTAATGATGGGGTGAGAAGCATGCTTTGTGGCATTAGATTAGAACAGGTAATAACACTTATGCCCTTCTTGCACCTTCACCTAATCTGAGAGAATAAAAAGAAATTGGATAAAATAAGTAACAGAGTGGATCACCGTTGTGATGGTGATTTGTTTATTGTCCCTGCTGACAGGGATGCTTTTTTCCGCTGTAGGTATTGCTTGTGGATATTCAGTGCAGTACATTTATTAATCCCCTTTATATTTAATCATCCAAATCCTCTCTATGTGTCTCTGTACATATTTGGATTTCTCTTTAACTCTTTGCTAGTTTCTTAAAGGGCCAGTTACACCATAAAAATGAACTTGCAATTTTAATCGACATGCAGTACTTATAACTATAAATGAAGTGGAATTCCTGATTTTTATTGTTTTGTTTTCTTTGCTGGTTGTGGCTAAATTAGGTTTTTCGGTGAACTTTATGAATATGTACTATCTAAAGCTAGGTTCACACTAGCGTATTTAAAAAAAAATTCACTCTGAGAATACGCTCAGAATAGATGCCAGAGAATTTCCATAGAGAACAATTCTAATGGAAGAAAAGCATTCACATTAGCGTTCCATTGAGAGTGTATTACGCTAGAATGCTACCTGTGTTATTTCTTAAAGCATATGGAATGCGGTGTATTTTATGTGACTAGATTAGTTTCAATAAGAATTTAATAGTTGTGATCACACACAATGTATAAAAGCGATGCGTTTACAAACTCACATGACATTTTGTAATAGCAAAAAAGGCAGTGATTAAACACCTATGAAAATTCTCTGATAAAGAAAATCCTCTTCAAATCATAGGAATGGATTCAACGGAATCCAACTGAAGGTAGGATACATTGGATGACATTTTTCTGTATTGTCGATATTCAGTTAGCAGCTACTGAAAGGACAATACGGAAAAATGCCCTCTAATGCAGAGGTCCCCAACCTTTTTTGCACCAGAGACCGGCTCTAAGCAAGACCAGTTTTCCATGGCCCGGTGGGGTGGGGGTGGAGCAGGAGCGGATCTTTGGTCATATGGGGACGGAGTTATGGAGTGGTGGAGCTTAGCAGCGCTACACACTTAACACCGGAGCCGCGTCACTGAGACCAGTCTGCTGCCCCGCCCCGGCACTCCCCACATAACATGTTCATAACATGTTCTGCTGGGGGCGAGTCAGTGAGGAGAGCCTGCCGCCCCACCCCTTCTTGTGCAACAGGTTACTGCTGTGCTGGCTGCGTCTCAAAGACCCGCCCGATGCCCCGCCCCATCCTGCATAATGTTCTCTGGCTACAGCAGAGAACATTATCGCATGCTCTGACCAGGCGCAGGGCCGCAGAGCTAGTGGCGCCACAGACCGGCTGAAAAACCCCACGGCCCAGTCCTGGTCCGCGGACCAGTGGTTGGGGACTTCGGCTCTAATGTATCCTACTTAAAGTGCACCTGTCACCAGAAAATGACATTGTTTAGTCTAGCGTAGCATGCTAGACTAAACAACTTTGTCATTTAAATAAATTAAAAAATACCTTTTAAAAGTTATCCCTCGGTGACTCTGCCTCTCAAACCGACTTTCTGCTAGAAGCCTAGCAGAAAGTCGGCTTGACAGGGCTTCATGACGCGATCACGTGATTGTGTGTGCCTCTATGCTTGGGAGCTCAAAGCATATGCTCTTTGAGTCTCCCCAGC
>WMED01011817.1:0-15078 GCA_019650415.1 Pipa parva
TGTTGGCCCAAAAACTGACCTCGACTTATACACGAGGTCGACTTATACACGAGTATATAATTCATAAACACCTTGGAAGTTTTCTTGTGTCAATAACCTTCATATGATCAACAGACTCCCTGCTTTGTTTTACAACTAGAATTCTAAAAATAAATCTGTCAATTGTTTTCAAATAGAATTTTAGCTGATATAAATTTACAAAGTTCCTAAATGGATGCATGAATGTTAGAAAGAAAATAGCTACCTGTTCTTCATCACCGATGGCTGCTATATATCCAATGATGCTCTGAATTTCCTCTGGAGAGCCTCCTTTGCTCAGAAAATATTTGATCAATCCATATAACGATGTTCTTATTGTTGTCAAATCATCAGCTGTCAGAGCATTTTCTTTACTAAAAATGTAAGAACAAGTATTACTAGAGAAACATTGCTTATAACAGTACTGTAACACAAAGTAAGTGGATCCTAGTGCTTTTCTCTTCCTGCCTAAACACCAATTTCATGATTTTCCTAAACCAACTTCCTTTTATACTGACATGTTCTTAGCTGTAAGATAGAACTATTTGTGCCAATGATGCTTCCTGAGATCCCTAAGCTTCAGAGAACCTGCTACCACTGCAATCCCTGTAGTCAAACCATTGACTTGGAAGTATGGAAAACAAAACCAAACAACAGAATGCAGAGCTATGTAAAGCAGCTCGGTTAATACTAGTAAAAGTAGTATTTGTATGAAAAAGAAATAAACAGAATATAGAAGAGAGATCTTAACATTCATATAATTGTAAGACTCATTCATTAAAAGCAAGTCTCTCTAAAATTAGTATTACCTATAGTATATCCGGATGGTATCCAAAAGAAACTGAACACCATATTTCTTCCTGAACAATTTCCTGCTGTCTTTAATAATAGTGGAAATATACTGTATGTGACCTAAAAAATAAAGAAAATACACAGTTAAACAATAAACATGTCTCTCTTTACATTTATTGTAATTGTAAAACAAACAAACGAATATTAAATAATACTGATTTTACTAAAGTCCCTACACTAGTGAACATTAATTAATAAACAATTAAATGAATTGATTAGAAACAGCACCAATATCTGTGGTGAGATTAAGAAAGCAGCAGACAAAATATACTACTATGGATGATATGCTTGATGGTCGGAGAAACCTGAAAGCACTTGCCTTAGGCTAGGTTCACACAAGCGTATTATACTCAGCGCATAGTACGCTAAAAAAAAAAAAAAAAAAAAAGAAAATATACCAAGCGTATTTTTCTTTTGAACTTTCCAGTGACTATGTGAACACTCCCCCTCGGCAATCGCATCACTTCCTGTGTGGTAGCATTTTGGGCGCAGCGTATAATACGCGTTGAGATGTTTTGTTTTGTTTTTTCACACTAGCGTATTATGCGCTGAGAATAATACACTTGAGTGAACCTAGCCTTAAGGTTTGAAACACTGCTTTGTCATTTCCTGCAGCAAGAGAGATCTAAAACAGTACATTTATTTTATGCTTGCTAGCTTAGCATTTTTACAACTTAGTCATCATTGACTATAAATGCAGCTTTAGTAAAAATAAACCTTTAACTACAGGGGTTCAATGGTAGCACTTACAGTTTAGGTAGGCTATTGGCTTGTTATAAAGATATATTAAAAGCTTAGGCACACAGCATGCAGTTATTTTTAGATAGAAAAAAAAAAAAAGAATCTGTTAACCAGAAAATCTCTCATTTCCAGCTAAGCAGAGATAGTTACCATAACTTCATTAAAGATTTAAGAATAGCTCTTTTTAGCACTATAACTCAATTTATAATGACACAATATACAGAAAAATAAATATTTTATTTGGAGAGAATATTCTATTATACTAATTTGTACTAAGAAGCATTTTCAGTCATCACTGAATTTAAAGGAGAACTAAAGATAGAAATAAAAAGTAGACACCTAAAACAATACCTTCTTCTAAGCTTAAACACTGTAATGACATGTTAGATCCCTGCATGGAGGCAGTCTTCACAGTGCTTGGGAGAATACAGGAGCCAGCGCAAAGCACCGCCCACTTAATAAAATTGGTGGTGCAAAAGAGCATATATTTCAACATGTTCACTGCGCCCCTAATGCTCCCCCTCATTGGCAAAAAATAAGAAGCACAATGAATATGATGACATGTTCCCTCTTTTACATAAGTGGGGGGTGTTTTGTGCTGGCTCATGTACCCTCCCCCATCTCCTAAAAGGCAGCAGCTGCTAAAACCATCCCTTTAACCAGTTATATGTACAAAAATATATTACAACATACATGCAAACATTACCTTTATAAAATAAAAACTTTGTGAAATATATTTACCTATAATGCAGATCACACGTGCTACAGGGCTAATTCAAATGTAGTTTACATGGATTCTACAGAGATGCACCTGTAATATGTATCTACTTATTTCAAACCAGCACTGCATCATGTACATTTTATAGATGTTTGGATTTAAAGGGATGAGGTGGCAATCTTAATTATAAACGTTCCCTTTAAAAAGACTTTATTGCATACATATCAGCATTTTCATTAAAAAAAAAAAAAAAAAAAGACTTTAGAATAGCCTAGCAATGTGATTTTCATTTGTATGACTATTTTGGGATGTTGGAAAATAAGCATGAAACAGTAATTGATCAATACAAAATGTATCTTTGCAGTAGCTTTACAATGAGTGTTATAGAGTTTCTTTCTAGAGGAATCATGGGAGGGAAAATCAGAGTGGATAATGAAGTGCTCCTTTTCAAGAATCTTTAATGTAATTGTATGATAAACTATCTTAGGCTTACATTTTATTCTTAAATACATTCACACTTTTTCACTGCTTGATTAGCAAAGCAAAGTATAAATGAATTTTGTTTTTATTAATTATTAATTATATTAAGTCTGACAAAAAAAAATTTTTATACAAATTTAACAAATTAGGAATTTCAGAAACAACAAAAGGGTCAATATTCCCTATTAACTCATTTTTTAAAATGCCTATATTTTGTAGAGACACACAAATCATGTGCAGCTTTATGTTTTGGAATGCATACATTTCTATTCAAATATCAAATGTAAATTAATAAAAACCAGGACTCTTACGATACAGTAAATTAAACTACAGTATTTTTCCCTCCATAGACGAAACCTAGCATTTTATGGAGGAAAATAAGAAAAAAAAATATTCTGAATCAAATGGTGTGCTAAAATATTTTATAAAATATACCACCCCTACCCTGCCTGCCCTCCTGCCTTGCTTCCCCCTTCTGACCTTCTTCCAGAGTACCAGTGAGCTGCCTCCTGTCAGCGCTTCTCCAGAATGAGCTAGGTTGAGCACAACGGCGCTCCTCAGCACCTTTGGCTCTTGTCGGCTCTATTCATCATGGATTTAACTGAACTGCTACTAGTGCAGCGAGTTGCACCTGGTGAGCCGAAGGCGCCAAGGAGCACCGTCACGCTCAACTTAATTCAGTCTGGAAAAGTACTGACAAGAGGCGGCTCACTGGCACTGGTACACTGGAGGAAGGTCAGTACTTCGAATTTTTTTCAGCTTCTGTGGCGCAGGTGGGGATGGGGCAGCATACAGATGCTGAAAAGGAACATTCGCTCTATAAGATGCAGGAGCATTTCCCCCCAACTTTTGGGGAGGAAAAGTGCATCTTATGGATTGAAAAATACAGTATTTAAGCTTTTATGGTAAATTAATTAGTATCATAAAATAAGGCAGTTATAGGTTAAACATATGAATTTACATTATTTTCACATTTACATGATTTGAATTGCTTACCTATTCGGAAAGGGAAATCACCTCGATTCCAGATGCGGAAATCAAAGAGCAGGTGTTGGTACATTTGCTGGAGCAGTAAAGTATTCTTTTCAACAGACACCTGCTCAATAAGCACTTGCACAGCCATAAGCACATTTACATCCATGAAGTTTACAGATACCTAGGCGGAATTTTTAAGAAACATTTTCAAATCTGCAAGATATTTTAAATATAGCTGTAAAGAAAGATGGTGCATTAATTAAATCTACATTTTGATTGAAAATGTTAAATGAGCCCTATAAATCTTCAGAAATTAATCTAAAGGCAGTGGCATAATGTGAGCCAACATGTGCTAATGTAGACTTGTTTTGTTGGGTAATAAGTTAAAATAAACAGAACTGATGAGATTTGGGGGATGATCCACTGATTGAACACTGACCAGAAAACAAACTGGAAAAACCATAAAGGAGTAGCTTATATGGTGGCATCAATATCACTTCAGTCATTAACATAATCTTTAACAAAGGAGCTACAATATTCAGTACTGCAATACTTGGTAATACCTTTGCACTGGTCTTTCAGGTTAAATAGAAATGGTCTCAAGAGGTGAATCCTCCCTTTAAAAGGTCTCAATTAATCCATCTGAACAACATCTCTCTTAAAAGCTTTTTTATTTAATATGGTTGTTCATTCATTAAATAATGTATCTAATAGACAACTCTATAAATAGGCAATTATAGATACTGGCATACCTTCTGCAGCAATGCTCCTAATGTAGCTACTCCATGGGAGTGAATGAGATTTTCCTGGTTGATTGGATGCCTGTAGATAATGTGTTTCAGTAGTAAAATAAAAGTAGCTACAATGTTTTTTTCCAAACGAGCCTCTGCAATATAATAAAAAAATGTGTTTATTTATATAGAAAACCTTACCAATACTGGAATGCAGCAGGCGCAATCGTATTCAAAAAATTCCACTTTGCTAAAATGTAAGTATTTATAAAGAATAAAATATATGGATGGGTAGAGGGCATGACATTTGGACAACAACAAAAAAAAAAAAGCTAGTCTGAGGCAGTCCAACAGGCCTTTAGTTATACAAAATGAACAATTAATCTTCTAATATTAGTAATAATATTAGTAATATTTATATTAGAAACATGAGGCTTATCAGCTGTTGCAAAAATAATGTCCCCAATACTGACTAGATGGCATAGCTGTAGCAAGATGGGAGTTACAGTTGCAGATTCCTTAACTAGCAAGAAATGTTGGTGTTCATCATGGTTGTAAGCGTTTCTGGCCTTTCTTTCAGTGCATAATTACATAAAAATGTGAACAGTTCTAGAAGGGAAATGTTCCATTAAATAAGAAGTTACAAACTTTCAAACAAGAATGTGCTTTATTCATATTAAATACAAACTCTGCCCCAGTACAGTCTATTGTGGTATACTTATCACACATGGTTATACATACAAGGCAATTCATTGGCAACTGTATACTTTGTCTTTATGCCCAAGGCAAAAACGTATGTTAATTTACGAATATTGTTTGACATTTTAATTAATGGATGCTTGAGTTGGCATGGTATGGTTTCATAAATTCTGGAATGCTAATTATAAATGTACTGAACCAGCTAAGAAATTAGGTAAAGACATGCAATGCTTGCATTCCTTCAATTTCCCATTAAAAAAAATTGGTTTCTTTTATGAATAAGGTATAGTATGCTGTCTTATAACTGTGCATCAGATTGAATAATTCGATTCTGCTTATACCTGAAGCCTTAGTTGTTGATAGAACCACAAAATCTCCTTCTGTGGGCGTCAATATTTCAGTGGCAAGTGTAAAAGACTCTGTTTTTTCCAAAGGAAGCTCATTTAGATAGCTTATCTGCTCCAGCAAGGGAAAGAGTGAATTTAAACCACCAATGCAGTTAATCACATCCTGGAAAAGAAATCAATAAAACAAGCACAAAATTACATCCACGGACATGACAGTTAAACTGGCACTTTAAAAGGACCAGGAAAAGAAAAATCCTCTTTAGAGCGGTAGGGTAATTATTCCCAAACAATAGTGGTAAAAATATGTTTTTATCAATCTGCTATGCTAACCCAAACAGCAGTTTTCTTTCTCTGGTGTTACTGGTCCTTTAATCTTACACAAAACATAAATTAAACCAGAAGTAAATTATGTATATATGTATATACCTTGATGTCCCAGTTCACAACTTTGTTCCCAGTTAATCTTCCATGCAAAGCGTTACAGGACAAATCGAGGCAGATTGGGTTTTTACATGCCTGTGCCAAAAGAATCTCATAATTACTCATGTAGTGTATTATGATGCATAAGTATGGTAAAGTATAAACAGAATATTCAATATAAATATATTGAATAAAAATATAAACATAATGTTCTTTCATCAGAACTTTAAAGTGTGGTGCTAGTCCCCAGATGTTTAGGGCAACTTCACAGAACAGCACAAAAACACAGTAAGTACACACAGAAAAAAATCTTTCAAGTCTGTACTTAACCCATTTACTTAGCCACCCTGGGGCTGCAAAGGAAAAAAAAGTCAACATTTTGGGGTGTACAAACTTCCTTTCATCTGATCATAATCATAAACCAAACATCCAGGAACTTGGGTGAGTATCACACCTACAACTTCCTTTCAGTATTCTGCCTTTTAAAAATGTTGCACCAGTTTCTAACATGACAACTGTTTGTAGTTGTCACAAATATCCCCCAGGCAACAACCAACATTAATTTGCTTGATTTAATGTACTTGGTTTTGATGCTAGTATCACTTTGAAGTCTAATACAAATGTCTCCCTGGAAAACCATACTGTATATAGTATCATGGAGGAGGGACATATTTTATGCAGATCTAGAAAATGCCAAACAAATTGTGGTATGAACAGGGGTAGGACAAAGAAAGAAAATGAGTTCTGGAGGTAGAGCGAATTTAAGTTTTAAAAACAGCAGCCCCATAGCATTTAAATATGAACATTCCTTTTATCTCCAGCACTTAGCTGCCCTATATGTTCTTTTACCACTATTACTAGAAGTCTCTAAAGGAATGCAGTCACTCCTTAATCATTATTACTAGTCTGCTGCATTGCTTTAGAACTGTCTGCCCATATTCCCTTGCAGGACTCAGTGAGATGGTAAATAGGAAACTACAGCTACAGTAGAATTTCCACTGCCAAAATGAGCCGTGCACAGCTAATTCATGTTAAAGTGGACCTGTCAGCGTCTGCTCCGATGCATGACTTGAATCTCAAATCAGGTTGTGTGGGACTAAAAGGATGACTGACATTAAAGTTTCTCCAATCAAATCCCTTAAATCATGATCTAGCAGGGATGTGATTGGAGGAGCTATAATGTCAACCAACATTTAGCTCCGCCCAGCCCAAGTTTCAATTCAAGTTGGGCATTGGAGCAGAAAAGAAGCAGGGCGTTTGCTTTTTTTACTACAGTCTTAGCTAAATGCTTTTAGCATTCAGCTAAAACAACTCCCTGCTTCCTAAAAAGAGTCTGTTAAGTGGACCTGAGAGGTCCATTTTAAGCACTTTGTGTACAGTAAAAGAATGCTGTAGTTGAAAAACGCCTGTCTAGTATGACACTTCAAAATTTACTTTTCAAAACAAACAAAATTTTGTTTTAAATATGGTGGTTTTGATAAAACATAATATGGCTTCCACTGATCAGTTTAAATAAACTCATAATACTCTATATATGCAAAGAACTTTGTTGCATCCTTTTACTAACCTTTGGTGCATAGTAGAGAAGCAGTTTACTGGGCAAGTCGGTCATATCTGAATCCTGTGATTTCCATGGACTCAAACTATTTGGACCTGGAAAAGAATATGGTATAAAGTTTAGTAGTTTGGAAACAGTGTAAGCTATGAGTAGAAATTTTGCACAGACATGTCCATTGATGGTAGGTTGAACACATAAATAAAAAAACAGATTTTTTTGTGTTAAAATTAAAAAGGACCATGCATTTAACAGAAATTTAGAATAGAATAAATAAAAAAAAAACAACAATTGAAAAATGCAAACAACCTTGCACATGAAAACGGTGTATATATATATATATATATATTTATTTTTTTTTTCATAAGCCAAATCTGCTAGATGAGCGGCTATCAGTACAGAGTTATTACAGGACCAGACATTGACATTATCACTTTTGGAAAAATAATCAAATGTTTTGATGCTTTCAGTTATACCTACCAGCCAAATACAGAGCCTTCACCTGTGCAGCATATAGCACATCATGGAAAATGAGGACAGTTCCAAGTTGACCCTCCAGTGACGTAGGGTAGCCCCATTCACTATCTTGTGTCCCTGCTGAGATAAACTTTGTGACACCATCTGTCTTACTATGCACCCCACTCCATGAGGGGGAGGACAAAATTGCACCTAATGAAGTCCTGCTACTTGTGCTTGGAGGAGATATAGGTGGATCTGGAATCTGAGAAGGAGGTGGAGTATTTGTCCTTTGACCAGCTGATCCAATACAACAAGATGTGAAAGCCTACAAAACATGTTGAGATAATTATACAAACTGAAATACAAAACTTGTATTCATATATAAAACAACATATTTCTGGTGAATCCCAGATAGGAAAAGTGGGATCATTTCAGACAACACATGCCGCAATGTCAGGCAGCTAAAGCCAACAGTGGTTTTGAAAAGGTATGAAAATAACAGAGATAAATCTGCATACAAGTAAAAAGTAACAGGAGTAATTGAAATCACTTGCCATATAGGTAACTCTTACTAGAGTCATGGGATGAAGGGTCCACAGTTGCCCTCCAACTTCTAGAAAAGATTCTTTTCTGCGTAATTAAAGTAGGAGATTGTGCAATGGGGCCCATCACAGTGTACATACCCCACTGCTTGAAAGCCAAGAACACCAGGAGTTAGCATTTAGGGCTCATGTAAAATGGCATTAGGAATCATGTTGCCTGTTGGAATATGGATTTCTATTGCTAGAAATGTACTGTTTCACAATTGCAGAAGGCTTTGTTTTATTGCATAAACAAATGTTCAACCACAAAACCAGAACCTTTGCATCAGCCATAGATTCTCCATTTTAGACTAGGAACAAAGATTCCCAAATAATTGTTAAATTAAAGAGAGAATGTTTCCAGAGATGAAATAAATGCAAGCTTATTATGTATCATTGGTTTGGAAGTATCGTTATTTTCGTAATAATGTTTGAAACACCCTCTTTCCCATCAGAAGCAGGTGATGAGTTTTTGTGCCAAGGTAGGTTAATAAGTTAATAACAGACTGACCTCATCAAGTAATGTTTCATCATCAGCTTTCATTATTCTCCACTTATAATCTCAGTGTTAAGGTCTACCTCAGTTCATACAGTTTATTTGATCCATTAAATAAAATATGAATTATAGAAGTGGTACATATTGATTTCTTGAATATATAAAGCAGCATTAAATGTAAATCTTTGTTTGTAATCTAGTGCACAAAGCTACCATATGAATATATACATACATACAGCCTAATACATTTACAGTATGTCTTATAATATCTAATGATTATGGAACCCTCAGTTGCTAGCATGTGCATCTCCAAAACTACTATATGTAAGCCAGAAAAACAAGCAAATGAAGACACCTAGCTGATAAGGCATTCAAGCAAATATACATGTTTCACTATATGGAATACTCCATCACATGGGGTTTCATACAGCCTCACTATATATTAGCACAACTCCACAAACAGCAAAGATATCGCTGCTGTCTAAGGTGTGGAAAATATATGTAGCATTTCAGTTAAGGTGTAATATCAAGACAATTCATATCTATAGTCTGTCTCACTAGGAATTTTAATTTTTTTGTAGACTTACTTCATTCATAGGAGGAAACTTGAGGGGTGCAGAGACTTTCTGGTGTCCATTTACATAGATTTGTACAAAACTTTGTCCAAACGGTCTTTTTCCAGGCACATGAACAATTGTTACATTATGCTGTTTCAGATATGAAAAGGTTAAGACAGTCACTGAAATGAACATTCAAGCCTATGTTTATTTGTTCTATACTATACACTATAACTTCACCTTACCCATAATGAGTCACAAAAGCAATGATCAGGCAACGTGACTGTAGCATATTCTTTTTTTGTACATACTGCAACAACCAGAGCTCCCGATGAGGTGATGAAGGCTTCAAAGCCCATGCCACTGTTTGTGAAAAAACTAGTGGGGGAAGAAATACAGAGCCGACTTATTTCAATCATTATAATGGAGGTCACCTCATACTATTGGATGGAAAAATGTATATATGTGTGTGTGAGTGTGCGTGTGTTGAGAATTTCAGAATAAGATTAAGAAGCAACTTTTTCACTTAACACTTGCATGGACTTTAAAGTGGACCTGTCAGCTTGTAATCGTTCATTCAAAGTAAACTAAATTAATCAATTAACTAAATATTAATGTAAATTTGCTTTAAAATGTAATATTATAAATTAGATTTTACTGTCAAGTACTCCCGATTTACAAGTCTGGAAGCCGCCATTTTCATTAAGACCTGCCACTCAAAATTTATTTCCACGCCCACAAATATTCATGGCTCCTCTCTCCCTCTACCAAATCCCCAGCATATGCACTTTCAACTTTCCTCATGCAGTCCTGGCAGTTAAGGAAGCACGTGCTTACGTGAATAAGCTTGAGAAATATCACAGAAGGAAATACTGCAGTGTCAATCATATATATGACGCTTCCTCTTAGCTCTGCCAAACCCAACTCAAGAAAGAAAAATTGGACTCACAGGGATAATGACCGTGAGAAACAAAAGGTACATTTAAATAAAACAAAAAATATATATATTTAAAAAAAAGTTTATTTCATTAGCAGTACTTAAATTAGCATTTGAGTTTTGAGCCGACAGGTCCTCTTTAAGTGTGTGTATATATATATATATATATATATATATATATATATTTATCTATATCAGGGATTGCGAACCTATGGCACGCATGCCAAAGAGGGCACACAGAGCCCTCTCTGTTGGCACACGAGCAGTCATCTAATCTGTCTTCAGTACAGGCCACGGATCCGATCCGACAGTTGTCAGGCCGGATCCGTGGCCTGCACTGAAGGAGCGTTCGCTCACAGGGGAGTTCTCCTCCCCTGACGCATGTGCTCTCCTCCCTCTGCGCAGGCATGATGATATCACTCATCATATAGACACACACATGTATAAAGAGAGAGTGCATATGTATGTATCTCTGTAAAACATACAGAAAACAGCATAGACAGAATAGGATAAATTCAAATTTCAAGCTGGTTCTTAATAGAATAATATGAAATAAAATGAACATTTATAGTTCAACATCATATGTTCCTGTAAGATGAGTGTTTTTAAAAATTCCTCCCATTCCTGATTAAAAAAATAATGAAATAATAATAAAATAATAATGAAAATAATGAATGACTTTAATAAAGAACTAGAAGAAATTACACACATTACCTGTATAGCTGTTTTCGTTTCATTCCAGGGCTGGAAACTCCAAAACATGATTGGTCTTGGTCAATGCAAAACCAAGCAAAAAAGGAAAATGCAGAACCAGGCCATTTCTGAATGGTGGGTACAGCAATACCTGCCATACTGTGGGATAAATTAAAGTACTGCAAGGCACTATCTAATCCCTGCTTCCGAGCAATGGCAAGCAAAGCACGGGTGACGGGTACTGCATATGGATGACTCTGCTTGGGTTCTTCAGTTTTCAGTAAACTGAAAAGGTGAAATAACTCCTCTGAACTCATTGACTGGCTTCCCAATGAACCTAGAAGGCCAATGAGGTTTTCGGCACATGATCGATGAAGAGAAAAATGTGAACGTAAGGTCTCAACAATACAAATAACTGTACTAGCGTTGACACACATAGTACGGCTTTGTTTATTTATGCAGCAGATCCTCTTTAGCCACTCTGAGATAAATATCTGTAGATCATGGGACTCAATCTCTGGCAACCATTGAATGAGTAGAAGCAGAGGTTGAACATTACCGATTCCTAAAATCCCAACAATATTATGATCTCCTTCAACAGCCTGCAAAAAGAACAAAGTTTTTATATTTGAGACTTTAGAACTAGGAACGAAACAAGTCATTTCAGGTCAAATGACCGAAATCCTGTTCATTCACATTAACACTTTACAGACTAAAATAGCTAGTTGCTATAATTGTAAATAATAAGTATATAATAATTTTTATAATATATAATAAATTAATTTACTATAGTAAAAATAACTTTGCTTGAAGGAATGCTAAATTGACCAGTTATAAATTTTTCAATCAATAAATGATTTTTTTACAGTCTTTATTAACAAATACAACAATGGACCACCTCTGTCTATTAAATGCTTTGTTTAAATGTATACCTTGCTAAAGCCAAGCAAGCAATTGTCAATTTATTTTATTTTGAGAACCATTTCTGTGCAGAATAATCTAATTATTGTATTCAAAAACAAAACAGTAATAGAGTTAAAATGTATTTGGTTTATAAAGAGAGAACATATTCAGCTGTCGGTGTCATGTGAATACTTTGCAGAGCAGCAAAAGTTAGATGTCCTTGGCTTAATCGAATATAAACTATGTAACAATAAAGAATTCCACGTTCATTTGCAGTAAGATATAAAACATAATATATAAGGTATGTATTGTCTTTTAAAATATTTGCACCAACAATCAATCAGCTTACCATGTTAAGAAGCTCTTCGAGTAATGTCCGAGATGGTTGTCCAAGAGATTTTAATACATCAAGAAAGTGTTGATAACCTATTCTTTCCTTGAAAACTTCCTTGAATTAAAAAAACAAAGAAAATGGAAAAGAAACAATGAACGCCAAATATAAGTAATTATTAGTGGTTTGCTCAGTTTTCATTCCTTTTTCAATGCACTTTGATAAATAATTATAACTAGGCTGCAAACGAAGAATATAAAGTAGAAGCTGCTCATAGAAATCTTGCCTAAATGTTAGCAAAATGTTTAAAATACTAAGACACAGTAAACTGGCTTGCTGTGCCTCTAATATAATAGCACTTCTCTTGGGCAGCCCTGCACTACCTTGGAGCAAACTGCAAGCTCAAAAAACATGCAGTCTTTATTAAGCAAACCCCACTCAGACAGAAACCTAGCAATAGACCTCACATTACCTGTATTAAATCCCCTGAGAATCCAGCCAATAAAATGTGTCACCTATACTCTCTTGTATTTGCTTAAATCTACAGCTAACACAGTGCTACACTCTACTTAGTCTATAGACTAGAAACACAGCAGGATACTAATTGAGCAGAATTAAACCCAGATCAGCCGTGGCTGTAACTTAAATGATAGTTAATTAAAGGCATAAAATACAACCCCACAATATGCACTAAATACAAATATAAATACTAAAAATACATACAAATATGTACAATGGCAGAAGCAATAATTAAATAAATTAATACAGTTATGAACTGTTTAGCCAGAATTTGTAACATTAAAAGTAACAATGTAAACTTTACCTTTGCAGAAGGAGATTGATGCTTTACCGCTGTAAGAGCCTGGATGGTAGTGACAGCTAAGCAATCTAATTTTTCCTGAAAAACCTGTAGCATAATATATATGGGAAACATTTAACAGAATTAGATTCTCATTAGTTAACAAATAGCTCATGACACACAAAAGCATAACTATTTTAAAAAGCACTTATCACCTTTAACTCCAGCTGATTCTCTTGGTCCTTGCAATCCAAAAATAATATTCTCCTAATCTTTCAAAAATCCAGTAGACATAAATAGGCTCTTACCAATTTAAGCTTATTTATGGAAGGCAACATGCAGGTTACTAAAGATGTCAAATATAACAGCAGTTTTACAATCCTTAGCTTTTTTTTCATAGAAGCAACAGAGTTAGAGGTGATACTTCCCCTTTAAGCCAAATCCCACAAGACTTCCTAACCTTTGCACCACAGACATTTATAATGCCCCGCCACCAATATTATTTTAATATGGCAGTCAAGCAATGAGAAATTAGTCAAAAGTAATGAGAGGGGTTAGGGTAACAGGAAACACACACACGCATGACAAAGAGTTGATAACAGGGTCTCATTTGGATACATATATTAAAATGAATTTGAGAGGATCCATACAGCCTGCACAGTAGTCACTGTCAATAGCATCATTAAAATCATTTGGAAGGATGACTAATTCAGCTAACCTAACAAACCCTACCTCCTCAGTGGAGTGAAGCAAACTAGTTATTTAATAATGGAATTCTGTCTTATTGATACAAAGGTTATGCCTTTTAATTGCTTGGACACTGTTAAAATCATGTGTACTTTTATTCTGGAGTTTACTCTATTTTATTTATTCATATTTGTGAGAACAAGCCATGGACAGATTATTTAAAGTCATATTTTAAAATCTGCTTATCCAAAAATGGTATTTCATTATCCTTAGACCTAGTGCATTATATCTATATCTGGATTCATTTAACACAGATTTACAAATCACATACACACAGGAATTCCGATAACCAATTCACCAAAACGATGAAATGAGGAAAAGGCCTTAAGTAACTATCATCACGAGTGTGGATAACAAAAATCACATTTCACATACATTACTTTAACTCAGCCGAAACACAAAAACGATTTATACTATAAACTAACTTTGTTCAATGCACAGTCATAAAGCTGCATTTTAAAGGGGAGCTAAAGGTAGAAATAAAAAGTAAACACCCAAAACAATACCTTCTTCTAGACTGATACATGGCAATGACAGCTTGAACTGTGCTGACATATCCCTGCATGGAGGTAGACTTCACAGCGTTCGGGAGAGTACAGGAGCCAGGGCAAAGTGTCACCTACTTATGCAAAAAAGCATACATGTCACCACGCTCATTGCCCTTCTTATTGTTTGCCAGTGAGGGGAGCGTTCTCATTGGGAGCTCAATTAGCATGATTGAGGACATATTCACTACTCTTTTGCACCACCGATCTTATTAAGTAGGCTGTGTTTCACGCTGGCTCCTGTACCTTGTCAAGCACTGTGAAGTCTACCTCTGTGCAAGGTTATGACAGCATAGTTCAAGCTGTTGTTGCCATGTATCAGCTTAGAAGAAGCTAATGTTATAGGCGTCTACTTTTTATTTCTACCTTTAGTTTTCCTTTAAAGACAAAGATCAGTATTTTACAAACAGTCCATAATGAATATTTTATAATCTGTTAGAGCAGGGGTCCCCAAACTACGGCCCGCGGGCCGGATGCGGCCCCCTGAGGCCATT
>WMED01011818.1:0-15077 GCA_019650415.1 Pipa parva
ATCATTACCATTGCCTCCTTCTCCACACAGGTTGCATCGGCACCTGTACATTACAACCACAAGAAAGGTCCAGTAAAAAATGCCATTTAAATTGGCACAGCCAACATAATACTGAGAAAATATTATCTTCAAAGTCAAATTCATGTGTAGTATTATTTCAGGATTGTTTTTCTTCTTTGTGGTTGCTGCCATTTTTATCTGTTTAGTAGATAAACCCTACTTTTTTTGTTTGTTTTTTTATGGATCTTTAGATAATACATATTCATAAAGTGGCCCAAAAAAGCCCAATTTGGGTCCAACCAGTAAAGAGAGAGATAACGCAAACCAATTAAATTCAGGAATTCAGCTTTGAAAATGACAATTAAGAAGTACTGCTTAGGTATAATTTCCATATGAATCTAGTTATTTCATTACAGGTACTTTTACAGGTACAGGTACATTCCTATTTCCACTCTGCTTGCTTCACTTCTTTCCTTTTCCTGTTTTCTACTGAACACTCATTGCTTAAGTAACAACTTTAAAACATTATTTTTTTTTTCTGCTCCACATCTTCTCATCTCCTTGTATTTATAAAAACCTGATTTTCCCAAGGCTGCAATGAAGGATGTAAATCTTTCTCAAACTCCATGCCTAACAGGAAGAGATGGAGGTGAAGAGGGATTTAATATTTATATTTAATTCATATTTTAAAGGCTAATTTTGTTCAGCACTTTCATTGGTTCTTTAGGCTTATGTTGATGGTAAGATCTGCCTTAACGCAACAAGGTTAGAAAATTCCATCGTTATCTAAATCATTATCTCAAAGCAGAAATATAGAACTATACAATTAAGAATAATTGCACAAAACAAATGCTCATAATAGTATGAAGTTTATTATCAGAATAACAAACAAGTAAAGATGAATAGAAAATGATTTGCAAAGACACCAAATGGAAAGCTTACAATTCAGCAAAAAAACTGGTTAAGGTTGAATGAGTTCACTACAAATTAATTGATTTGGGGTTAGGAACTGCAAAGAAATATTCATGGCTTAATTATACACATATATGGGTAGTATTTAACACTATTGTTAAATCATGTTTTCACTAACCCCCTTGTAAAATAAACTCACATTTAACTAAACAATAAGTCCTTTACACAGGGGACACAAAGCAAATTATGGACAATTACTTTCTTTGCCCATCTGTGTCTGTAGCTTCTACAGTATACAAGATTCAGGGGAAGCTATGATAAAGGGGAGCCAAGTGGGAGCCCTGGAGTATTTTAAAATCATTTCTAAAGGATCAGTAAACAGTATAAAGAGAATACATTGTAGGTTAATTCCATAATACACATTAGTTCACCTGAAAGCATATACAAATATTTCAGTTGTGAAAGGTTTAACAAAATGATAAAGCATTCTGTTATTTAAGCATTATTTTCCCATACAATTAGAGCACATTTAAAAAGATTAATATAAAGGTTAAAACGGTAAAGCTTTCCGCCTTATCTGTTTTTAAGGACAAATGATTCAATTTTACAGGAAAAAAAATGTTAAAAAAATAAAAAATATTCAAACCCATTACCATCTAGATTCCTGAAGTACTGCTAAAATGTTGAGAATAGCTGTATGACACTGTGGATGTGCTAGATGAAGCATCAAAGCTTCCTCTTCGAGATCCACTACGGGAACCAGATCGAGATCCTGACCGTGATCCTGATGCAGACATATTATATGGACTGCTTATTCCTTTAGAAGAAACAGTAGCTGCTTCCAGCATTCGCAAACTTGTCATGTCTTCGACCATCGACCGATCAAGTGCTTCTTTGTAAGATATTTTTAGTTTAGTTTTAGGACAGGTTAAAATTTTAGGATAGTTATTTATATCACGTAGTTTCTGTGCTGCTCGGCCATCAATCATGCCTTTTCTAATAGCCTCCTCTGTCGTAATTCTTGCTTGTGTTTCTGGATCAATAAGGCCACCAGTTATGTACTGAAATTCCAGAAAACGTTGGCCAGCTTCATAAGGCAGCCAGTTTACTTTCATTGCTTCTGCAGCAGACAGTTTTTGCTGACCTCTTATTCCATCAAATCCAGAGTAGGCTTTTTGAGCTTGCTTTAATCTAGATGACATTTCATGGTCTATTACTCCTTGGGAAACTGCATCTTGAAGTGACATTCTTTGTCCTGTAACATGGTTGAGAATGCCTCCTGTACAAACCTGTGCTTCTAATAAGCGCTGTCCAGTAATGATGTCAACAATTCCACGTTGGATGCCTTCTGAAATAGAGATTTTTTCAAGATTTTCTGTATCAAATATTGCTGCAATCGGATTTGTCTCCTCTAATGTGTCTGAATATGAGCCACTTTTTGACCAAGAACTGCTACGAAGCCTGGGTGATGATAAAGAATCTTGTCTTGAAGATATTAACACATCATCACTAAGATTTTTGTTAGAGATCATATCTGCAAATTGGGTAAGGCTAATGACACCAGCCCGGTACTGATCAAGCTGGGCTTTGCTGACCAAACCTGAGTCTATTGATTCTTGAATATCATATTGATTTCCAGATTTTCTGTCAACAAGGACAATTTTTGTTGAACCATCAGATCCTGTAATAGTTATTTCCTCCCATTCACACTCTTGTTCTGCAAGTTCAATATATGTATTATAATCTATTAGACCTTTTTTGTAAGCTTCTTGTACAGTCATTTCTCTGTTTGTGTCTGGATCTACTATCACAACTCTACGCTTCCTCAAGGTATTTTTTTGGGATGTCTGGACAGACTTCTTCTTTTCTTTTAAAGGCAATAGACAGAGATTTGTTTTCTCATCCACAATGCACCTTTCTTTTAACTGTAAATATGTGAGATTTTCTTCTGTGTTGGGGTCAAAAAAGCCCTTTGTATCATCATCTGGATTTGAAAGAATATTATTCATCTCTTTATTGAAATAACCACGCTTGTATGCGGCATCTACTGGCAAACGATGGCTTTCTTTTGGATCAATTATACCACCTGTAGCAATTTGAGCTTCAAGTAATCGAATGCCATGGCCTTTCTCGATAAGTTCCTTATTCATAGCCTGAAACAAGGATATGGTATTACTTGTTTCTGGGTCTTTGTACCCTGTCACAGCTCTTTCAGCAGACAGTAACTTTTCCTTGAACTCAATTCCAATAAGTCCTCTTAAGTATGCTTCTTCCACAGGAAGTCTCACATTATTTACAGGATCCACAATAAACCCTGTTGCAGCTTGAGCTTCTAAGAGTTCAAGGGTGGTTCCAGGTCTCAGCAAACCTTTTTTCATGGCATCGTAAATGCCTAATTTTTCTTTTGTGGCTTCATTGTAAATTCCAGCAATACAACTGGATCCTTGCAAGAAGTCTTTGATGCGCTCACTGACTTCCTCTACAGTTATCTGACCAGATTCAAGCTGATCTGCTGTAGAAGAGCCTAAAATTCCAGACTCAACCAATTCAGTCAATGGAACGTCATGTCGTATACCTGGAAATGAGAGGCTTTTCTTCATTACAGGTATTAAGAGTAATCCTGTTGGAGGGTCTATTCTGCATTTTTTTCTGAGTTCTTCATAGCTGACATTTTTCTTTGTTATTGGGTCAATAAATTTTTTTGCATCATTACTGGTATCGGTTAAAATTTTGGCTAGGTCTTTGTCTATTAAGCCTCGTGTTAGAGCAACATTTATTGGCAAGAACACACTGTTCACAGGATCTACAACTCCTCCTACAGCAACTTGGGCTCCTAAAATGCGGATACCATCATCCCTTGAAATCAGATTTTTCTTAATGGCATCTGCAACTCCTACTATTTTTCCTGAGAATGGATCCTTGAAGCCTGTTACTGCTTTCTCTGCTGTGTAGATAGCCTCTCTATCTGAGAAGTCTATAAGATCTCTAGCCAGTGCATTGTCTACTGTTAGCTTTTCATTTCTCTGTAAATCAATGATTCCACCTGTAGCTGCTTGAGCCTGTAAAAACATTGACGTACTTTCCGGAGAAATCATTTTTTTACGTTTAGCTTCAACAAGTGAATATTTTTCTTTAGGAGTAACAAAGACTCCTGCTATTGCCCCAGCACCTTTTAGATAAGGTTCTATCTCTACAGCAACCTCTTCCACTGATTTCTGTCCCTTTATTAACTTGTCAAAAGTTGCCTTTGTTATTATTTGACACTCAAGAAGCTGTTGTGCTGTAACTTTTTTACGCAGTCCATCAAAGACAAATTTGGAAGGATCAACTGTCATGTCCTCATCTGTCTGAGTCTGCTGTGATGAGCTAAGGGGCCTTTTTTTAAGATTCTCCAACTCTCTTTCTAAAGCCAGTCGTTGAGCTTGCATTTCTGATTGGTAAGTCCTGTTTGCATCTTCTATCTTACGCATGTATCTATCTTCAATTGATTTGATCTCTGCCTGCAGTCTTTCAATTTCACTTTTTAGCGTAGCTTTGTCCCTCTCGCTTCTCTCAAAATTAATTTCAATCCTTTTAACATCATCTTCTTTGCGAGTATACTGACTCTTCCACTGATTAAAATCATTTCTTATTTTCTGCTTTTCCTCTTCCAGGCGCTGTTTAATATGACTTTCAGATTCAAGTGCAGCTTTGACATTTCTAAGTTCTTCTTCAAGCCTCTGCAGTCTTGTTTTATCTTGTTCTAGAAGTTTTATTTTCATGAGAAGGCTTTCCTTTTCTTGTATAATGTCAGAGCATTTGTTACTGGTTTCCTGTATTTTACTGGATGCCTATATAAAAGAGAAAAGTTTGAAGAAATGGTTTGCTGTTATGAAATCAATAAAGTTAATACATTCATACATTTCCTTACTATTTCATGTCTGGGCTATTCACCACTAATTGGTAGTTTTGTAACAAATAAATAACTGTATTTCACAATAGGGTACACAATATAACACTGCTGTATTTCAGATTACTGTTATGCTGTATCTGACGCCACAAACACTTTCCCACATGCAGCCAAATGGCTCACACTGCTCTCCCTAGACATACCTGGTACAGCTGACAGCTGTGAATAAAATGACCACATGCAGTTTTTTATTAAAATAATCTGGACTTATTTTTGCACAGTAGTGCTGTGGTAAATCAATAGTGGTGGTGCTAGGCATTGTGCTACATGTGGAAAAATGCACATGTCGTTTTAGCCTATCTAAGCCAAAAAAAAAAAAATGCACATGCATTTTAGCCTATCTAAGCCAAAAAAAAAAAAAATGCACATGCATTTTAGTTGTCTCATGGGTAAATATAAGCATGTTTAGGCAAATCTGTACAAAACATTTAATAACAGATTTTTTAAAATATGTATTATATATGAGAGAATCTAAAGGGAGCTTCTAAGAGACAGAGGGTCTAGATAGTCATGGTGTCATGAGAAAGCTAATATAAAGACTTTTAAAGACTTTGAATAATGTTATATATATATGTGTGTGTGTGTGTGTGTGTGTGTGTGTGTGTGTGTGTGTTAGGTTTAGTTGATCTAAACTGGGATTATTATAAATGCAAATTTGCATACACTTGGCCATCAGTAAGTATAGCATCAACATAAATATAAAGAGAGCCCTTTCACAAAATGAGATCCCAGAAATATCTTTTTACTTTATGTGAGCTCATATTTATACTATAGTTTAATATGAGGATACAATAACAAACACAGAATAGAAAAAGGATTTTCAAAAATTAATGACAAATTTTAATATGGATAGATAGATTTTATAGATACATAGACTGATTGACATATTGATTAACATGAATGTGAATTATTAGAATTAAGTAACGGCTACATCAAAATGCATGCACACAGAAAAGAAAAAGCAAATATATAATTAAATATATATAAATTGACAGAGCTCTGACTAATTGATTATCCAAAATATTTTTTATACTTTTTTTTTAATGGATTGAGCCAGTATTTTTGAAAAACAAACATATCTATGTGTGTGTTCATTTATATATATAGCTATAGATTTCAAGATATTCCACTTGATAAAGGCATTAATCAGTAAACTGAAATGTAAATTCTCTCCAATTATTGAATTAATTTGTAGTCCCAGGAATGGGCGGCTTTTGAAAAAAAAAATGTTAGAGCATCATAGATGCATGTAGATAACTTAATGATTTAAAATGCCTATAAAGATAAATTACTTATAAAATGTAAATAAAAACCTATATAAATATATATATATATATATATATATATATATATATATATATATATATATACACACACATACACACACCCGGAAACATCTCATATGTTCTTGTTTTTTTTTTTTTAAAAAACAATATGCCGTGTATATGTTGTGATATGTCAAGTAATTCATGTACAAACCATTTGACATAGGTTATATAGATGTAGTTTTAATGCTATATCTGTTATATTACGGTCCACAGATAATTTTTGGGTTGATACAGTACATATTTCCATGTTTATAATGGGGTGAAATATGTATTTATAATATCAAATACAGTCTCTTTATATTGATGTTAATGTTTCATTCTAAAAATATTCAAAAATATATATTCCATATTCATTTTTTTTAATAAAAAGATATATTTAGAATAATGTTCTGTTATTTAATTTTTTAGTAATTATAAAAAAAGTATAATCCTATTAATAATATTCTATTAATTATTAACTAAAATTAAGTATTAAAATGTTTTTAATAAAATAATGTCATTCCTACCAGTGCTTCCTTGCCTGTATTATAATTCTGCTATAAAATCATACTAACAGTGAATATATATTTAGGATATTTGCTATAAAAAAGTAAATATATAGATAAGTGCTCTTTAGATAAGTGCATGTGTAATAATTATCAAACATCATTTAATCACTTACAAATTTCTGCAGCAATTAACCCAAGAGACAAAATAAAAGTCTAGATTAGAGGACATTAAGTAAAATTAAGAGCGTTTGTGTTTGAATACCTCTAATGCTTGCTTTTGGAATTTTTCAATTTCCTGTCTCAAATTTTGTCTTTCTTTCTGTAACTCATTAATCAGACCTTGTAGCTCCAGGGAGCGCTTGTTGCTTGTTTGTAGCTGATTCTTTAACTCTGTAATAGTAGCGGTTTTTTCACCATCCACCTCATCCTTGCATTTCTTCACTTCATCATTTTCCATTCGGACGTATCTCAACTCTTCCTCTAACCTTAAGTGTTCTTTAGTCAGATTTTCTGTAATTGACTGTAGCCTTTCTATCTCTATTTTGCATTCATTCAGGCTCCTGTTTCGCTCCTCAATAGTCTTTTGCAAATGTTCATTGCGCCCATGAGCTTGCCTTAGGTTTTCTTGTTCTACATGTAGCTGTCTCCGCAAACTTTCCACCTCAGCTACCAGTTTACTCAGCTCATCAATGTTTCTCTGCTTATCCCTAAGTTGACTATCTAAAGATTCCCTTTGCTGTCTCAGATCATCTTCAGTTTGCTTTTTAACAATAGAAATGTGTTCTATTTGTTGAGTAAGAGTTGTGATCTTTTTCAGTTGTTCACTGTTGGTCTTTTTCAGGCTTTCCAACTCTTCATCTAGCTTCTTATTATTGGCATGCCCATCCGCTGCAATTCTCTTTTGCCTGTTTATCTCCTCCTCCAATTTATGTTTCTGTGTTTGCAATTCTTTGAAATTGGCCTGCAGTCTGTTAATTTCATTGTGTTTGTCTTGTTCTCTTAATGATAATTTTTCATAGTCTGTTTTAAGCTTTATTAATTCTTGCTCCTGAATTTTTAACTTGCTATTAGACTCTGTGATACTGCTATTTGCTTTCTGCAGGTCAAACTGTGTCCTCTGCAATTTGACATGATCATCTTCTAGTTTCTTTCTTTTCTCTGTTTCAAGATCAAGAACCTTTTTTAGCCTTTCAATCTCCTTGTTACGATCCTGAATTGTTTTAGCAGCATCATCTAGTGATTTCTTAAACCTTTGCTCTTGTTCTATCTTCAGGTCATTAATTTGCCGCAATTCAGTCTCTAAATTCTGTTTCTTCCGAGACAGATCAGATGTGTGGGATTTTTGCTGATGGGCGTCATCCTCTATTTTCCGTAAATTGTTTGTCAGTTGAGTTAAAGTTGTTTTTTGTCTTTCTATTTCTGCCAAGAAATCTTTTTTCTCTCTTGACAAGTTCTCAATTTGTTTCCTCAATCCACTAATATCATCTTCTTTTTTAACAGTTATCTCTTGGATTGTAGTTTTAGTGATGTTAATTTCTGTCTCATACTTGTTTTTTAAATTTATAAGTTGTTCATCATAATTGTTTCTTACCTTAGCAAGTTCGTTTTCATATTGTCTCTGTCTTGCAATCCCTTCTTGCAGTTGGTACTTTAACTTTTCAATCTCCCCATTTCTTTCTTGTATTGTCTTTTCAGCTTCCTCCAAGGATATCTTGTATTTTGCAGAATCTTCAGAGTGAACATGAATTAACTTTTGTAATTCAATTTCCAAATTGTGTTTTCTTTGGGATAGTTCAGAGCCTGAAGCTTTCTGCTGATGAGCATCTTCCTCTGCTCTTCTGCGCTGCTCATTTGCTTGGACAATAGATTCATTAAGCCTTGTAATTTCTTTGCTCAGGTCTCTGTTTTCCCGAGCCAATTTTTCTAGCTGAGCCCTGAGCTCATATGTGTCCTCTTCCTTCTGAACAGATATCTGCTGAATTGTAGTCTTCGTAATGTTTATTTCTGATTCATACTTGGTCCTCAAACTACTGATTTCGTCATTATATTGGTTCCTTACCTTTGACAGCTCACTTTCATACTCCCGCTTCCGCTGGCCCTCATCCTGAAGGATAATCTTCAGTCTTTCTATTTCATACTCCTTCTCCTTGATAATCTTTTCAGTCTCTATTTTTTGGCGATTTATCATTTCAAAGTCATTTTGCTTTTTCTTCTGGAGTTGATCAAAATCATTTTTCTGCTGGTCACACCTGTCTTCCATTGCCTTTCTTCTCCTTTTCTCATCATCAATTTCATAAGTAAGCCTTGTTATCTTGTCATTAAGTTCTGCTATTTGACTGTAGCATTTATCCAAACTCTGTTTGGTAGCACTACTCTCCATTTCTGCCTTTCTTTTCATATCCTCTATCAAGAGGATTTTGGTTTTATATTCATTACATTCAAATTGATACTTTTGAAGATTTTGGTCAAGAAATTTATTTTTTTGGGAATTGTCTGAGTTTGTATCTCTTGAAAGCCGCAGCTCCTCCTCTAGCAGTTCAATTCTTGTGTTTTTCATCTTTAAAAAAGAGAAAATATATCCATGAATATATGAGGTTATATGCAACAATAAGAAGCAAAACAAACACAATAGTGTCATTTTTCAAATGGTTGTTGGCTTAAATATATATATATATATATATATATATATATATATATATATACGGTATATATATATACCGTATATATATATACATAAATAACCCTAAGAAAAGCTGGTAATGATCAATTATCTCCTTTTTTTAGTGCGTTACTATAGTGCACTTAATTACGCATGCTCAGAAATGTTATAGGTATTAATATTAGGTACCTTTAAGTCTTCCATGTTCTTTGATGTTTCATGCAGAAGTTTGTAGTAATCATTTCCTCTAGTAAGAAGCTCAATATAACGTGTCTGAATATCAGCAGACTAGGGAAAAAAAATCAGGATGGTCGTTAGTTGTTATACATTACATTCATTCTTAACCTTAGATATAATGCCAAAAGGGACATTGTGAAAGTACTGTATTTCTAATTTGTTTTTTTGAGTAGTAGTTGTGCTATTATTTAAGGTGAAGTAACTCAGTTCAAGTGGTAAATTACAAGGTATAATACTAGACTCACAAGAATGCCATCGATACATACAAAAGAAAACTATTAACAATTAATAGTATATGTAACTTGAAGAGTTTAAAGGAGTTCTCTCTAGGGTTGATTCTTAAAGGGGAGGAGGAAATACGCATCGATCAACTGCCTGGCTACAACACTGCCTCCTGCTTCAAGATAATGTTGATCTTCTTTTCTTCTGTTGCAGCATCTTAACCCTCTTCAGGTTCATGCCACCTCTTCAAAATTACTTTTTTCCCTTCCTGTGAATGCTCAGAAGCAGTTTCAGAATGTGTAAAAAAAAAATCAGTGATGTTGAAGAGGAAGCAGGAAATGAAGAGGTTCACAGTGCTGGAACAAAGGAAATGAAGATCGGCTTTAGTTCTTCTTTGGATTTAAAACATGATAGTGGTTGGCCTCACTATGGGGACTATTACTCATCTTCTTGGAAATATAAAAGTAAATTGTAGCAAATATGATAGGACCACCATGGGGTTTTGTAAATGTATCAGTAATAGATACATTAACAACCTAACCTATATTTGGCTTCTTGTGTTCTCACAGAAGTACACAACATCATAATTAGATTGAAAATCCTTGTGTGACACCTATCCACTGAACCTGCAGAATAACAAAATCGAAATTACATTTTTTGCTTACCTCTTGCATTATGACTCCTGAAGGAGACTGCACCATTGTCCTTTTTATTGGAATATTGAGAAGTGTTTCCAGCCCTGAGCTATAGGATGCTAACTGCAACTCATAATCCTGAAAAAGAGTAAACAGAAATACATTTTTTTGGTTTATATAAAAGAAAGTTTTGGTTTATCTTATTTTCTATTTTATTTATTTGCAACAATGGTGCCTTTCCTGCAGCCTGGTCTGTGAAAGCTTAGGTACGCCATTGCTTCTAATCAACCATCTTGTCTGTTTTTACCAAACAATATATTAAAGACTTTGCAACACTGGATACATGAGCTCAAAATCCAAACTGCATCTCCAAATATGAATAGGCATTATTCCATTTAATAAGAAAAAAGGAATAATAAACAGCATAATACCTATGTATATTTGGTAAAGTGATTTGAATTTTATGTTTGTGTGAATCCAGTTCTTGGGACATGGAATAAAATTACATCCTAACCTACATCCAAAGAAATTCTTGCCATAGTAGTGTGACGGACTTACTAGGTAACTATTTAGACTTCGAAAGCCATCTTACACTAGCGCCACACTGACTAATGTTTAGCTGCACTAGATAAATAATATCCAGTGTTTCCTATTGATAACCCACACCAGGCATGTCAAACATGCGGCCCTTTACAGGCATATCTGCGAGACTTTTGTACGCGCCGGTTTCTCTGCAGATTATGTTAAGAAACTCACTGGTATTCACTAAATTCTCCCGTTCCTGCATAGTTACGCAGACTTCCTACTCTTTAATCACAGCGCCACCTGCCCTGCCAGTCTATGCCCAGTTCCACGCAGATTGATTCAGTTTCAGTTCCTGCTTGTCTAGCTGTGCATTGCGCTGAATTACTGTAGAGTCTCCGGAGGTGAAATGATGTGCCAGTCTGGTAATGTAACACATCAGACACCAATTACCTGATGCACATCCCCCAACAGTCGGTGGGATTTTACAGCGATGGCAGCTGCGTTGGCCTTGTTTAAACATAGGCGTCACGGCGATTTAAATTTTAACTCATTCTGGTAGAATCCGTGGGTTAAAAAAAAAAAAAACTGACAGTGCCTGTGACTTTTCAGATGGGTAAAGGAATGAAGTCTTATGGGAAGTGGCGGTTTGTTTATTCTAATGAAATGTCTATTACGCTTGCTCTTAATAATAGGCCTGCTCTGTTTTATATACAAATCCAAGGACAGAGAAAGACAAGGGGTACCCTGGGTAGTGAATGGGATGTATTTATGTTTGTGTTACATGTTAAGAGGCAGGCTTGGCTGAGGAGAGGCTCAGTGGATGTGCTATGCGTGTTTAATGCGTCAAACTGTTTTCATCGCTCAGTGGAGGCACTTAGCAATTCAGAGCATGTCCCATCACAGCCCAGCTCCATAGGAGGAAGGGCCAAAGAGTCCCATAGGCTGATAGGCTGGGCTGGTGTCTGTGTCTATTTTATATTGCCAATATAGAATCCATTGGTGTATGATGTGGCTAGTAATTTAAACAGTGTGATAAGGGATGTCTGATATGTTTATCCTTAGGTTTTGTAATGATGAAATGCGTGTGTATGTGGGGGAGGGGGGGGGAAGATTGGTAGGCCCAAAGGATCTGATCTGAGTTGTGTGTGTTTGTATGACTGCATTTAATGTGAGACAGGTGTGTGTGCTTGCGTATACTGAATCAGAGGAGAGTATTTATGTGAATGAAATCAGAGGTGTGTGTGATGTATGTATTTAGTGAGAGGTATTTGAGTATGTGTCTATATATACATATGTGAATGTGCTCTGAATCAGAGGCAGTAGTTATGTGAGGTGAGTGATAACTGCATGTGCATGTATGTATTTAATGAGAGGTATATGAGTATGTGTCTATATGTATGTATGTATGTGAATGTGCTCTGTTACATATTACTACTTCATATCTTGTGTTCATAACTGCTGTTAAAATACATGTGTGACATTAGCTGCTGTGTGCGGCCCTCGCAACAACCTCTTGTTACTCATGTGGCCCTCGGGGTACCCTGAGTTTGACATGCCTGACTCACAAAACATGTTTGTTTTGCACCATAGACAATAATATATCATATGCTATATTAGTATTAACAGGAAGGTGGAACATAATCATAGGTAATGTGCACTTAAACAGAATTCCTGGGGGGCTGTATTCTAAAAGTCTGAAAAATTGAAATTGGATTCAATATGACTGTATCAGTAGGTGCTTATGAAATATATTAAAATATCAACAAATAAAATGTTGACAAAAAACTAGAAAGCCATGCAAATATGGGCTTTAACAGTACTAAAATACTAGGGTTACAGGTAATCTTAGATGACTGTGTGTCTCCCTGCTTTTTCATATTACAATTTCAGTGTGACATATTATAAAATAGCAAATATTGGTCTTTTATATTAAATATCCACTCTATACCTATTTAGATCCTCCACAATAACCAGGTTGCTAGCTTACCTTGATACTTGAAGAACACATGTCTGCTGTTTTTGCTACTTCTTCCACTTTTTCTCTTTTTCCGTGAATTTCTGCGTTCAGAGTCTAACAAAAAATAGAAATCATTATTTCATATTGCAAAACATACACTCGCATAGTTTACAAATACTAAAGGGGGTAATTCAGGAAAGAGCTAAGTTACCTTGCGATGCTTCTCATTAGTTTGCCGAGACGGGTACACGCTCCCTGGTCTCCTGCACGCGGAGATCAGCGAACGCTTTAAAGGTACTTCGGCTCACCTCGCGACCACTCGAGTCGCCTCGCTGAGCTGAAGTACCTTTAAAGCGTTAGCTGATCTCCGCCTGCCGGAGACCAGGGAGCGCGTACCTGTCTCGATGAACTGATGAGAAGCATCGCAAGGTAACTTCGCTCTTTCCTGAATTGCCCCCTAAGTATTATTTCTGAACCAGCTGCAAAGATTAGTTCTGCTAGAATTACATCAGAAATTTAAATCTAGTACTATAAAGGTATGCCCTGTATCTTCAGGGGAGAAAAAAAAAACAACTTTAAAATAAGGGGAAAACTATTAAAAAAAACTGCTATGAAAGAAACAAATTCCCCCACAGTCGCTTTATTTTTTTTACATTGGGAAACAATAATTTAATAGTAGTTTTTCTTAAGTAATACCAAACGCAAATGCAAAAAAAAAACAGATTTGAAAGAGTGAGAGCAAGAGACAATGTGAGATCCTGTACAACTGAAGTGGTTTCTGGACAACTTATTTCACTGTACATGAAGTATATGATATATTTCGAACCTTTTGATCACTTATGGATCTTGCAACGCTGTTTAAATCTGAGAGTTTGATGGATTCAATGACATCTTGCTTATGCTTGGTATCGCCGATCCATTTGCTTAAGACTTGGGAGATATCTCTATAATTTTTGAGCTGCTTGCTTAGCTTTTCTAGTTCCCATAACCTAGGGACAATGAAACATATTTTTAATTTGCAACTTGAAAGCAGTTGATGAGATTTGCTGTTTTAACCACTCTAAACTTTGAAATGCAAAGCAACAACAAAAAGTAGACGACAAAAGAAACCAAAGTACACTTTACACTTTCCAAATTTATATAGTACCAGTATCTTAAGAGTTAATAGGCCTTTGATGTTATTCTGAGATCATTTGTTTTGTGTAAATAATCTAAAAATAAGTTGTGCAGTGAACTGAAGTGCTTTATTTGTATGATAAATTCCTGAAAAGTGAAGTCACGCAGCAGTATGACTTTTGAGAATAAATTTAATTTCAGAACCAATAGTTTAAATGAAGCTTTTCAAAATACACAATCATGGTGTGAACCAAGGTTTCCTACAGAAAGAGAGTATGATAAAAGTAGAAAGAGATTAACTGGTAACATTTATGGGTAGTGAGGATATAAATGTAACATAAGCTTTTTGCAGTTAGTTACCTGTCATCAATCTCCTTTTCTATTCTTTGCCATCTGCCAGTTAGCTGGTCCCCTTTGTTATAGAATTTTGATATGTCCAAATCATAGTAAGGGTAAGTCTGGGAGACATGGTCATTGATTTGCTGGGCATTCTTCATCTCATTATCCACATTTTTTAACATGGATTTTTTTTGATCCAATTCCATTTTCATTTTCTATAGTTTAAATAACATTATTACATTATTCTGTGTGTTACTGGGAGTCTTACAGTTTAATGGAATTTAAGATTAAAAAAAAAACTTACTTTCAAAGCATCTCTGTATGCTTCAGCTTTTGCTGGGTCAAGAGAAATGGTTTCTTCCTCAGTCAGTCGTGCTTCATAAACTTTGATCAAATCCTCTATTTGAAGGATACTCTGGAGCAGAAGCCTCAGGGACTGAAGCCTTAAAAGAGAAATAAGTCAAACAGTTGGAGAAGACTTTTCTACAAACTCTCTTTCTCTTGCTCTGTCACATGTTCCCTTGCCTTTATGGCATGTGTTGTACCATGTTTGTTGTGGGTTTAATGCAATCATATATAAATAAATGATATCCCTCTGATGAATGTATGATATATCTTAAAGAGATCGCAGCCAAGAAAAAAGGTTTTGGATGTGCCATAATACAACATATACTTTTTAGAAGAAAGAATTAATACTGGGATATTATTTT
>WMED01011819.1:0-15077 GCA_019650415.1 Pipa parva
TGGTTAAGCCAGTGCTTTTCAACCTTTTTTCTTCATGGGAACCCTTTGGTGTTGTCAGATTTCTGGCGGAACCCCTACAGAAATTTTTCCTCGCACACTTCAGAAAACTACATTAACCCATTAATAACCATTAACCTTTGCCTGCCCTAAACTAACCCATCCAGTGCAGTAAAGAGTAAACTGATCACTGTCATATCACTGTTAGCTGGGATATAGTGCAGATCACTCTTAGGCAATACATAAGTCCACAATCGAGACCGTATCCTGGCTAACCTTCCTACCTGCATGCAGTATGTAGTAGTAGTGTACATACTGCATACAGGTAAGCAGGTTAGCTGGGATACAGTCCCGATCGTTGATGTTGGTACTGTTTGACAGTGATCGGGACCGTATCCCAGCTAACCTACCTATTTGCACGCAGTAAGTAGTGTGTCGCGGAACCCCTGGCTTCTCCTTGCGGAACCCCGGTTGAAAATCACTAGGTTAAGCAGTGTGCTGACCTTTTGGCCGCATAAATTAAATTGGAATGCAAGAGATTACAGAGGGAATGCCGACTTGTGCTCAGGCATTAAGTAGTAAGTAGGGCAAAAATGTCCAAAGGAGGGAACCTTTTCATAGAAAACTGGCCAGTACACATCACACACACTTCCTGGTGCAGGAGTTTATCAGTGCTGCCTACTCAATTATTCTGCATCACATCAAACTACTGGGAAGAAATGCTTCTCACTACAGTATAGTACTGCATATATGTAATCTAACTACAGTTCCCCTTTAAGGTAGGTGGGACTGCTCTTTATATCAAAATATATTATACGTAAAGCAGCATTAGTTTATTCAAGTATTATTACATCATTTGGAATGTTTAGTTTACTCTAAACATTTTTGCATACCAGCTTTCAGATCCCCTTTAAAAATTCAGAAGAAAACCAATTAGAATGTACCAGGTGGATAGCAACTCAGTGAGATTACACACCTGCAAATTCCTGATTGGTTACTCACCAAGTCAAAGATTCCAAACTGAACTGCTGAAGATAAAGTGACAGTGAGAAAGAGCTTCAGTAAGGAACTAGTTGTAAAAGTAGTAATTACTATATACTACAAAACGCATTTAATAAAAAAAATAAGGAGCAGACAAGCCAGCAATTTCACATGCATACGTTGTTTGTCTCAAAGGGATAATAAATATTTGAGTATATTCTGCAACCTCTTTGCATAAGGTTGAACCTAGGAAAGGTATTACTAACATGCATATTCACTAGTCTACAAAAAGCATTACTAATAATAACAAAATGAATACTAGTCATCACCTGCACCCAGAAGTCTAAGGCTAGGTTCACACTAGCAATATGATGCGCAGCGCATCACACACTAGTGTAAAAAAGTAATACAGCTCAATGTAAGCCTATAGTACTTAACTAGTTCCGGACACACTAGCATATGACCCACATATGCTGTGTCCGGAACACTGTGCGTCACATTTTGGCTGACGTATGATATGCCATGCACAAAATGCAACCAGATAGGAAATGCTGTGAATACCGAGGTATCGTTCACACTGCCGCTGGTAAGTACAATAAAAAAAAATACACCGGAGTGTATTTTTGTATTTTTTTTTTCACACTAGCGTATGATAGTATGAACCTAGCCTAAAGAATTAAGATCCAGTGGAGACTCAATAGTAACTGTTGAATGTTTGAGGGACTCTCAGAAAAAACAAACACTTATGGGGAAAAAAAACAACATTGAGATTTGCTGTGACTCATAGCATTAATTCAACAAGTGATTTAATTAGACTGCATCCCTTATTTCCCTAACTAGTTAGAGAAGTTTCCTTTTATCTAAGCTGCCTGTAGGAGATGGCCTCTTGTTCCTACATTGAAATATGGCTGTAAATCAGATGCGTGGGTGGGGGGTTCACATTCTACAACAATTTCATGGACACTAAAATGGTAATGCAACTTAACCCTCAATTAACTATGTCCAAGTCTGGGTAACAGCCCTTTCTAGGAAAGATTCAACGAGAATAATCAGGACTACAGCAACAAAATAATAAAAGTCTTTACAAATTTGAGTAGTTCAGGTCAAATATGCCCTAAAAGCAAGTAGTACCATCTTTAATTAAACCCAGTAACATGTATCATTGAATAAAGTTATGGAAAATGTACACACACTTAAACATTTCATCCAATTTACTTTGGATCTCTGCTTCTGTCATTGACTTTGATATCTGAACCTATTCATTTTATCATCACAGATCCGAAATAACACAACACAGATGAGAGACTGAATGGAGAACTCAGGCATAAACACTTTATTTTAACTCTCACTATAATACTGCATTACAACCACTACACAATCATTTGATTTTATTATAAAACCAGAGAAAATGCCTCCTCTGTATCACTACATCAACAAATCCAATAAACTAACAAACTAAATCTGGCTTAACCAAGTCTCCCATAATGACTTCTAACACACCTACACCATCAACCCTACCTACATACCTCCGGTGACTCCCTGAGGGTCCGCCGTCCTCTGTAACCTCGTCAGGTAGCGGGCTGACACCAGACCACGATCCCAGCAGTCTAACATCAGTGACATTCTTACCGATAGTGAACCAGTCTGTAATCTGGTCCACCGTTAGCTTCTTTAACATAATGTTTCGGTCAAGCGCAACCACCCCACAAAAACAAGATGCCCGCCGCTGCGCCCACCACGTGAAGAACAATCCGGCGGGAATACCTAGTGGGCGTGTGTTAGTTCAGTTTGCGTAATTAGGGACGTCGACGAACTAGCTGGAGCATTTGGAGCTCATTTTGCCGCGCAGGCCACTTTACGTAAGAATGCCTGAGTGGTGAGAAAAATTAAAGCTTGTGACTCTTAAAGGAGAACTATGACCTAAAAAAAAAAAGAACTGCTGCACGATCAGCTTTCATCTCACAAAATGGAGCCCAGGCTCTTGAGATGAAAACTGGAAGCGGTGTGATATGTAACGTCACAGGCAGGGCCGGTTCTAGCGCTGGGCAATGTTGGCGACTGCCCAGGGCGCAATCTATTTAAGGGACGCAGTTGCCCATATTGCCCACTGCAAACTTACCTCCTCCACCGTTCATGCGTCGCATTCCACTTACCTCACTGTAGAGCGGCACTCAGAGGAGGAGCGTCGCTGGATCGATTGCTAGAGGAGGTGAGTGGGGGACACTGGGCAGGGGGAGTGGGGGACACTGGGCAGGGGGAGGGTGGGGGGCGCAGAGAGGCGGTTCAGAAACGCCCCTGGTCACAGGGTACATGTCCTCATGGCTCAGTTTGCCGAACTGGCCCTAAAATGCATGCACAGAAGAAAAAGAAATATCTGCGCATGCATTATATAGGCAATTTGGCAAACTGAGCCAGGGAAGCATGTACTTTGTGATGTTACACGTCATATACAAGGGACGAAAAAGAGCTGCAGCTGCCAGATTTCATCTCATGATCCAGAGCTGTGGATCATGAGATGAAAGCGGACTGAGCAGCAGTACACTTAAGGATGAAATTTACTAAAATTGAATAGTATGTTTGTGCCCAAAAAGGTCGAAATGTATGTTTTCACCTTATTTGGGCTTAAAAATACTTTGCGATTTTAGTAAGTTTCACCCTTTTTGTAAAGTATGCCTGTCTACCTTTATTTTGAAAAATTCCATCGAAAAACAGTAGAAAAGTTTCTGTTAGTAAATATCAATCGAAAGATTCTCGCAATATTTATCACGAGAAACTAAGGAGATCTTGCAGGAAATCTCAGCGAAATCCAAGGCTTTTACAAATTTATTACATTTTGCCCTAAGAATGATGCAACTTTCTGATCTACAGCGCCCTTCTTTCTCTTTGTCTCCAACCTTGTAAAGATCTAGGGGGGAATTCACCATTGAGCGAAGTGAGCTCCGAATCCTTCTGCTCACTTTGTACATGGTATTATACACTCGCTGATGTCCTGCACGCGGACATCAGCAAGCGCTTTAAATGGATTCCAGTCTCGGCGAGACCAAAAGAGTTGCCTTGCCAAGACTGGAATCCCTTTAAAGTGCTCACTGATGTCCGCGTGCAGGACATCAGCAAGCGCATAACAGCATGTGCGAAGTGAGCCGAAGGATTCGGAGCTCACTTCGCTTAATGGTGAATTCCCCCCTAATGTACGAAAAAAACACTGCATAACAGCAGACTTGGGGACAGAGTACTATTGCACTTTTGGGTCTCAATTTAACACAAGACACTGAAACCTGGGGAATTCACTAACAGCTGAAGTGATTCAAAACTACTGGGAATCGCTGATAATTGTCTAAAACCAAATTACAGCCCTATGTTAGCAAATTGCTGGGCAATGAAATAAAACCATTAGAAAAGAGACAAAAATAACAAAAAACAAGTTAAAGATAAAGTAGCAACAATCAGGGGAATTAATCAACAGGGACAAATGTTTATAGAGGACTAATCACCTATAGAAGGGGTTGGCAAACTGTGGCTCTTCAGCTTCCTTGTTGTGGTTTTTAGTGCATCTCCCTAGCCCCCCCAATGACCTCCAACACTTCTTCTGATAAGACATCAGCAGGTCATGTGACCAGGAGTGTGCGCTACTCCCCCTTTGCAGCTCTACAAAAAATAGGGAGTGAAATGGTTCCCTACTGTTCAAAGATTGCCAACCCCTAATCTATAGCAACCAATAAGCTTCAGAGCCAGATTAAGAGCACATGGAGTCCTAGGCAAAATCACCAGTTTCGGCCCTCCCTCCCAGCCAGTAGTCAGCACCAATCAACATTATACTGCAGCAGTGGTCCCATATAATACCCCCAGTACAATGCAGCATTGGCCCCATATGATGCCTTCAATACAGGGCATTACTGTCTAAAGGCCAAATAGTCACAGTGAGCTATAAATTCACATCTATTTGCCACTTCCCCATGTTTGTTTATTGACTAAACTATGAGAAATGGTTAATATGTGACTAATTCGAAAAACTACGATAGATGTAAACTTATGGAGCTCTTTGCATCAATTGGCATGCATGTGCACAGGTACTTCTACTATTGACTAAGCTGAGGAGTGTGTCCAAGGTGCAAATACGACTAGTTGAACTTCTACAAATTCACCTGTTTGACTTCACCACCTCAAGCTGGCAAATTGGGAATGGCTAATAACAGGGCTCCAGTGTTGCAGGAGGTGACTATACATCAAGTGACAATGGCAACTGAGATTAAGTGACAAAATGACCAATGGACAAGGTGACAGAAATATATAACATATTCACATAATACAGTTATTGGGATTTGGTGAGACTGACATCACTGCCCTTCACTTATCAAATTCACCACATTCCGAATCCTACTTCTATCCGACTAACTACTACGCCACACTATGCATGCAACAGGGATCATTGCTGTCCACCTGTTCGGCAAGTCTATTCTCCCCTTAGTCAATACTGAGAAGTGAATTTGAGTCTATTTTGGTGATGCAATTCATATTATAGCAAGGTAAAATCGACAGGTGAATTCACCCTTTAGTCAATAAAGCCCACAGTGCAGCAGCCATTCCATATAATGCCCAATTTAGTGTTGCAATCATCTAAATATAATGTGCCCAATACAGTGCAACAGTGGTCCCATAAAATTCCTGCAATGCAATGCAGTAGTGGCCCCATAGAATACCCAGTTGAGTGTCCCAAACTTCTCCATATAGTATACAGCCACAGAAATCCCAGCTATGCACACACTGAGGTTGACTGACTTTTTTTTGGCAGACAGCAGAGCCAATGTATTTACAGGTCCTCTGGTGTGCACCTAGCTAGAAACTTGGAGGAAAATTCTCCAGGAGGTTATCTATACAGTGCAGCAATTTCCTCCCATAGTGCCCATATAGTGCAGTAGTTCCTTCCCCAGAGTGCCCCATACAGTACAGCAGTTCCCAGAGTGATGGGCCTAGGGTTAGGCAGGCACCTAGGGCAATGCCCATACTGCTGTGAGGTGGGAAGCTGTCCTGCTGGATGACCCCCTCCCTTCCAAAGCCCACCTCAGCTCTGCTGTTGCATAGCACTCTCTACTCCACACTCTCATAACATGTCACTTCCTGTGACCCACTCACAGGAAGTGATATGATTGGGGAGCACAGGGGAGAGAGCACTGAGCTACAGCAGAGCTGAGGTGAGCTGGGGCTAGGAAAGGGGGAGGGAAGGATGCCCGGGTCTGTTGAGTTAAATGTCACCATGTTACCAGAATAGTAACTGGAACCCTGCAAGTTTAATGGCCTTATTAACAAAAGGCCGATATGTCGCAAATAATTCTCAATTCACATTTGATCACCACTTCCCCATGTTCCCTTATTGAGCAGAGTCTGTGACGTGGCAAACACATGTCTAATTCATAGGTACTACAATAGTTGCGATCTTATGGAGCACTTTGCATCACTTTGTGTGCATGTGTACAGGTGCTTCGACTATTGACCAAGTGATAGAGTCTGTTGCAGTTGCAAATTCAACAAGGTGTAGTGCTCTGAATTCACCTGTTTGACTTTGCCATATCAGAGTGGCAAATTGGGGGGTTGATGGCAGTGCTCCGGTCTGGCCTAAGGCTACTACTATTCATTCAAAAGTAACAGCAGTGACTGTGACTAAATCTGTCTATGTAAGGAATTCTAAACAGGGCTCATAATACTGTAAGGACAGCGGTTCTCAACCTGTGAGTCGCGACCCCGGCAGGGGTCGCATGACCATCCCACGGGGGTCGAGAACCGCTGCGGTGCCCAGAAGCGCCCGCAGGACCCTTCTTATAAGGGTTCCTGGGGGGTGACGTCGGCCAAAAACGTCACCATGTGTTGCGCGTATGTGATGACGTTTTGCCCGAACGTCACCACGTGATGCGCGTACGTGATGACGTTCCGGCCGAATGTCATCACGTGATGCGCAGTGATGTCAGCGCCAGGGGTCGCCGATAGAAAAAGGTTGAGAACCGCTGCTCTAGGAAAACACAAAAGGATTACCTCAAAAACTGGATTGCCACTAGAGGCACTATAGTGAACTCAAACCCAGTTATGCTTCTGGAAACAGTAAGGCATGCTAAACGTAGAACACATAGAGATACCGGTACATGGTGGTACACCTCTAGAGGCGCTAAGGTGAACTGAGACAAAAGGCATGTAACCATAAAGGAATAGGGTGGTACACCTCTGGAAGGGCTAAGGTGGGCAGATGTGAAGGATACAGAAGACTTGAAACACAAATAGTAAACATAGGGGTTTGGTGAATCCTCTGTACCACAGCGAGAGTTGACTATGGTTAACACTGAGGTGCAGAGTCTATGGAGGGCCAGATCTTCACCCTGAAACCAAAGCAAGGGGGTAGGGGTCTTTGTGGCAGGCACCTCCCAGGTCACAGCCCTCAGGTTAATACCTCACTGGTGGCTGCTGGATAGACTCGCAAGGGAACACAGGGAGAGACTTGGATCAGCAGAACTGTAATGTAGAGAGATCATAGTAGTGCAGCATAACAGGAAAGATACAGCAATCCTGGGCACACTCTGAACTCTAACACATAACACCCAGTAGAAGCAGCTAGACACGGAAAAGGGCAGAGGGAGCAGATAAGGGACAGAAGATCCCCTCACGGGACCAGGAAGGTCAGATGCTGCAAACACACTGGTGCTGTACTAACTAGAAGCCTTAGGTGCAATGTTAGGTGTGAAGCAACTCACTGAAGCCTTCCAAATATTCCTGAATAGCTGACACTCAGAAGCAGTAACTCTTAGCTGAAGACACTTTGAGCTGATCCCTTTAAAGGAGAACTAAAGCAAAAAATAAAAAATCAGGGTTAAAATACTTACCTTATATAGAGCGGATTAATTACAGTCACAGCATGAGCTGTGCTGTAATTAGCTGGCACCCGATGATTCTTCACAGCGCTGGCTGACTGAGAAGCCAGCTTCTCCCGACTTGCTTCACTTGCTTCGTCAGTGACAAATGCCTTAAACATCATCATGTTCATTGCAGGGGGCCTATGAGAACTCTCCCTGCAATGAGTGTGATGATGTATGAGGCCAGTGAAGCAAGTCGGGAGGAGCTGCATTGCTGGCTTCTATGTCAGCCAGCGCTATGAAGGAAGCATCTGGTGCCGGCTAATTATAGCACAGCTCATGCTGTGACTGTAATGAATCGGCTCTATATACAGTATGTATTTTAACCCTGCTTTTTAATTTTTTTGCTTTAGTTCTCCTTTAAGAGGGTAATTCAGCATAGTCTGAACTTCGCCTCTGCTCACACAGACTGTTATGTGCTGGCTGATGTCCTGCACGTGGACATCAGCGAACGCTTTAAAGGGATTCCAGTCTCACGAGGCGACTCGAGTTGAGCCTTGCCGAGACTGGAATCCCTTTTTAAAGCATTCGCTGATGTCCGCGTGCAGGACATCAGCCAGCGCATAACAGTCTGTGCGAGTAAGTTTGGACTATGCTGAATTAACCCCTAAGTCTTAGCTGAAGCATGCTGGAAGAACCGAAGCAGAGAACACATGAAATGCTTCCCAAAACACCAGGCTAAGATCCAGCAGCATAGAAAACAATTGATGATCAAGCGCTGCTGAAAGTTTTGCCTTTTGAATTTGGCACCGCTGACGTCATAGGCTCTGGATTGACTAATCCAATCTGCAAGCACTGGAGAGCAGAGTTTCCTCAGTGCCTGCTGGCATTAATCCAGCAGGTGCGCAGGGAGCGCTAACACCGCTCGTGATAGTCTACTATTTAACATGAACTAGAGACAGAAGACATAGAAACATATTTATTAATCAATTATATACACTTAGTAGCATATGGTCAGTATGACGTCACTGCACTTCACGGGAGGAATTTACATCACTCTACATGATTTTGTATCCTACTTCTAGAAGACTTCACCATACTACGCATGAGCTGCATCTGTAGCAGTCCACCTGCTCTATCTGCAGCTTCATCAATAAGAAGTGAATTCCCGACTATTTTGGCAATCGGCTTGAATTGTTGCGAGGTTAATTGTACAAGTGAATTCTTCCTTCAGTCAATAAGGCCCACAGCTGTTGAAATATTCCCAGCATCAGCTTGCGGCCTTTGGTTGATACAAGATCCTGGTAAATGTACTTCTGTAATGGTATGCTGGACACAAGCGAAAAAGTTTTACTTTTATGGGGACAGCAAGACTTTGAATTTATTTTGTTGTGTCTTTCATTGGTTAATTCCTGTACCTTGCAATGTTGCAGTCCATCCATGTGTCCCATGTACAACTTTCCCAAGTCTCATCAGCATCAAACCCCCCCCCCCCCCCCCCCCGAATTAACTAAGTGCCAGAGCTCCCCTAAACGTAGCCTTATTTCTGCTCTCTTTTATTTGTCTTTTCTCCAGGTACGTTTTATTAGACCCTGTGTTTCTCGGGTAGTTTTACTTGTCTTATCTACTCTTCTCCTTCCTTAGCAGATCAAGCTGTAACTTCTGAGAATTATCTCATATTCTACCACAGTTCTATGACAGCCTCTGTCAGAGGCTTCCTGTGTACCTCCAACTGTAGAGGTCGCTGTGAGAGATTTCTGGTAGTCTTTTGCCTGTGCCCTTCCTGATACACGCTCGTATTTGTCTTTCCTACTTTTCTGTACCAGGCCAGAAAACAGTGACCTTCCAGATCTCCTGTTTAATTGTGTTGATCTGTGTTAACGAGGTGAGTGTGTGTGGACTTGCTGCTATCCTATTTTATATTGAAAAGGGTTCACAGTATATTCAGGTTTTTCATACGACTCTAGTGATAAGGACTGTAATGTCATGATGGTTGATAGTAGTTCCCTCATGCTCCCTTTTAGAGATAGATTGGTGCTAAAGATGTTATGTTTTTGAACCAAAATCATCTTTCAGTGTTTAAGTTAAATTATTTTATCTGAAAAAGATGTTTGGTTTAAGACTTGTTTAGAGCTTTCTGAAAATTCAGCATCTTGCTCTATGTAGTTCTTATCACAGTTAATTGATATGTTTTACAGGGTTTTAAACATATGGGAAAGTTTAAGTTTTTTACATTATTTTGTGACATTCAATATTTCTGAAAAACCTTATCTTATGCTGTATCGTTATTTCCAAAGAATGTAAAATTGCAGCTGTTTTAAGGGAGAACAATTTATAAAAAATAAACTTACCATATTGCTTTATCATCAGTACACTAAGGGGTTTATTGAGTAAACCCCAAATAGTTACATAAAGGTGTGAATTCTGAACTTCTCCATATTTGGGTATTCAGCAAACTCTGTAATGTGGCAAATTTTACCCCTTCCAGTTAGGTTGCTGGGATAACTATATATTTTTTTTATTTAGATGGCTGGCAAGGCTTTTTCAGCATGGTGGTCACTGATGAGGCCTTATTACACACAAGCTTACCAAGAGATGTGGGTTGGAGTGGGCATCATGAGCTACCTGTATTACAAACTGTCATATGGTAAGCTGTTTGTCTGTTTACTTGTGTCTTCTGGCAGATATTAAAAGAATGGGAAAGAAAGCTTTTTATCCTCCTACCAAAAAGAGAGAACGCTTTCATACAGATTAGTTTCCTTTCATTTTCTTATAACTAGACAGGAAAAACTGAAGGGAAAACCAATTGATTAAAACACTAAATTCCATGTATATTAAGTTACAAGTGTACACTAGTGGCCTTCAGCCAAAAAAGTCTGACTAGCAATTAGGCTGCAAGTCACCCTGAAGATTTAGTGCCACTTTTTAAGTAACCTCCATATTGTAAAAAGTGTATTATGGAAATTTTTATTTTATTTTGTTACTTTTTAATGATTTCATTTAAACAAGACTTAAGTATTTCCCTTAAATAAATAAACATTGTTTGTTTTATTTACAGGTAAAAAAGCTGTCCAAAACAGTAAGTATAAACTGTGCTGGGAATTATACCTATTTGGTGTTCTGAATTGTCACATGCCCTGTGATCAGCCTATAATTTATTTTTATCTCCTGTAATGCATTAATGCATGGAATTTAAAGGACTAGTAACACCCAAAAATAAAAAATCCTATTTGGATTGGCATGGAACTTAAATAAAACATTTGTTTTCTTTGAATCATCAAATTCATAGGGAGGAATTCACCATTAAGCGAAGTGAGCTCCGAAGCCTTTGGCTCACTTCGCATATGGTATTATGCGCATGCTGATGTCCACACGCAGGACATCAGCATGTGCATAATACCATTTGTGAAGTGAGCCGAAGGCTTCGAAGCTCACTTCGCTGAATGGTGAATTTCCACCATAATCTTTACTGATAGTAGGCATTTTTTAAGCAGACCTAACCCAGTCCCATTGTTTATTATGGTGCTTTAGATAATATACAGTATGTTCAGGAAGTCTGCCTGAAAGCCCAATTTCTTTTTAATAACTAAATTTCATACTTTCTAAATACATTTTAGAATTTTTGAAAGCACAGATTAAATATATACTAAACTAGTTTTGGGTTTCAGATTATGGGAAATGTGCTGTTAATAACTTATAAGTTTGCAATTCTTAAAGGTTTTTCCAGCTAGCTCAGACATCTTAACATTTCTTATCAGCCAAAAAAATCCTGCAATGTATTTTTCTGTTGTTTGCTCCAGTGATGCACATACATGGGTATGTAGATAGAGACTGGTTACAACAGAGTTAGCAGATGTGATTGGCAGCTGAGGAAGCAGGAGTTCTTTGCTGCAATTAAACTTGACTTACAAAAGTAAAAAATTAATATGGGGATAATCCGGATAGCTAATAAAAGTATTTAAACATGCAATAAGGCTGCAAGGAAACACATTAAACTTATGTATATATTCAGAAAATATTGTTTATACTGGATTTTCTTTCATCCTTTTTTTCAGAGCCCTCTGGACATGGACATCATTAACTGGTTTCCAATGGATAAAATGTTCATCTAAATTCTTGTCAAAGTGTATGTGTATCTTTAACACAAATATGATAAAGATTCATTGTATCACAAATGTAATAGTCTATTTATTAAAACCAGTTTTCCAACACTGATAATATGGATAGTGGTTTCTAAGTGTTATTATTATAACCAATAATAAATGTAGAGGTCCGTGAGCCCTGGAGCAGTGGTTGCTGCTCATATTACCCCTGCTTACTCTTTGCGTGTGTGTGTAATATGACATAAATGTGCACTGGTATTTTTAATTTATTCCCCTCTGATATACAACTCCCCTCCACATTGGAGCTTTTCTTAGAAACTGTTTTATATATATATATATATATATATATATATATATATATATATATATATATATATATATGTTGGTTTTAGTGTGTGGCTAGGTTATTTGTTATAAAGTTGTTGCTTTTATTGTTACCAGGCCCGTTTCACAGCAATAGATGAGGAATTCTCATTTATTGTAATGGGCAATGATAAACATTTTCAAACCTGGTCTCATACAGGTACATGTAGTGTGACACAAGTGTATTACACATGCAGCTCTTCGGTTGCTAGCCAGATGTGTCTGTCTCTATTGGAGATACCAGATCCTACCAGATATTACACTATACTGTGAATTTTCTGCACTGCAGTGGTCAATGACACCAAGTACCACCATCAGGATACTATCATAGCTACAGTCCTTGTTGCAGTTGAGCCTCAATTCTTTTTGCAAGCTTCTAAATTAAAACTACAGTACCTGACCAAAAGAATGTGAGCGAATTGGACATTACTTTCCAGAACCATGGGCGTTATTATATATTCTCCCACACACACTTACATCTTTATTTTTCCAGCATAACAGCCTTCACTCTTCTAGGTAGGTGTCTGTGGGAATTTGTGCTCATCCAGCCAAATGTGTCTGTGAGGTCAGATAATAATGTTTGAGGATAGCACCTGGCTTACTTTCAGCATTTTGTTTTATCCCAAATGTTCATGGCTTTGTGCAGATCACTCAAGTTCTTCTACATCACACTTGTCAAAGCATGTTTTATGGACCTTTTTTTTTCTACACAGTCATGCTGAAACAGGAATGGTCCTTCCCCAAAATATTGCCATGGTATTGACAGCATGCAGTTGCCTAAAATACCATTGTATGCTGTAACAACAATATTACACTAAATCCAGAGCCTAGTCAAAAGCCTAAAAAATCTCAGACCATTTACAATAATCACTGTCCATTACTGTAGGTAGCATTCTTTAGTCCTCTAAACTTTTATACATTTGAATGTCAGATAGTGAAATATATATCTATACTGTGAACACATTTTCACTCTTTGAGATACCAGTTATAGCCTCCTTTACACAGCTTTAGCCAAAGCTTGGCATCACTCGTGATTATTTGGCATCAAACATAATTTAGAAGCTCCAGGCACCAGTTCTTATGATATCACTTACAGAAGTAGTTTGGATCTCTAGTGATTAATGCATGCTCCTAGCAGTGTTTTTTTATGGATAGTTTAGTCAGGGATGGGCTTAGAGGTAGGCAGCATAGTCACCTAGGGCGCTGCCTTTGTTGCTGGGAGGGGGGATGCTTTCCTGATGGGTGTTCCCCTCTCTTCACCAGCTCTGCTGTAGCGCAGCACTCTCTCTCCTCAAGCATGTCACTTCCTGGGACCCACTCACAGGAAGTAACATACTCGGAACAGAACAGGGGAGAGCTAGTGCTGTGCTACAGCTAAGATGAGCCGGTTGGAGGTGGTGCTGTCCTTCTGGGTGCCGCCCACCTTTCATGGGCTAGGACACCATGAAACCTTTTCCAGACCCTGAGTCTAGTTTCTAGGGACTGAAGGAGTTGACTACTCTGTCTCACGTAATATCCCCCAGCTTGATCATTCTTGCCCACCTGCTTGTAAAATAGGCTTGCAGATTTCTCCATGTATAGTGGTAGATTGCCTGCCATACTCATTTAGTGTATGGAGGATGTTTGCACTAAGAACTGGGGAATCATTTTATGATTGAACAGTCCAGTGCTGCTGTTAGGCTATAAACTGCCCTATCTCTGGAAATTGTATGGCTCTGTTATTGAGTTTATGCACTGGTTAAGAGGGTGGACTATGTCACATCATCTCAATACTTAAAAACTAAACTTTCTTAATAATAACATTTTTTTTCATTTAGCCTAAGTTCCAGCAACACAATAAAACTACGATCTTTCCATTTCAAGCTACCTACCTGATTATTTTTCTCATATGGCCCTACCTGTCAGTACACACTATAGGGATAACCTCCTTTGCCTGGATAGGCGGGACAAAAGGAAAAGACTGCTCCTTGCATGATTTTACAAGTACATGGCAGCCTTTTTAGCACTTTATTAATCATGTATGCCTCATTAATATTCACAGTTTAGTGAATAATGTGACATTCCCCAACCAGTCAAACACTGCGGGTTATTGACTAAAGTGAGAATTTGACTGTCAAATTCTCAAAGCGGATTGCCATAGGAAATCTGCGACCGCGACAATTTTTCCATTATTAAGTCGTAACTATGGCAATATTTTCATAGTAAAGTCGCGACTTAGACAATATTCTCGTTATATAGAAGCAACTGTCTTTAGCTGGTGAATTCACATCTTTACCAAAAATTTGTGGGGTTATTGGCTAAAGTCCGAATTGTTGCATAAAGGTGTGAATTCACCAGCTAAAGACAGTCGCAATAGACTGCTACTGTCACAGTTGCAGCTTTATAATGAGAATATTGTCACAGTCGTGACTTTAAAATTGTTGCGGTAGCTACTTTACAATGGGCAAATTGTCACAGTCGCAAATTTGTTATGGGAATCCGCTATTTGAGAATTAAACAGTTGAATTCTGACTTTTGCCAAAAACCCCCTCAGACTTTTTCCAATAACCCCATGTGATGATGTGTCAGGGTTCATTATCACATTCAAGAGGGTCCATTATGGAGGCCGTGAGATATCACTAAGGCCCAAAGACACTAATTTTCTGCTTTAAAATATAGCAGTTTAGGTTTTCAAACCTTATACTTTCAGCATTAGTTACAGTTAGGTTACATTAGTTCTTTATGTTCTCTTGTATGTGAGATGTTTATATACAAACCCCAAAATCAGAAAAGTTGGCACGTTGTGTAAATCGTAAATAAA